>CM074816.1:2038902-2097139 GCA_037447605.1 Zygnema circumcarinatum
GAGGGGGGTGGGGGGAGAAGGAGAGAGAGCGAGCCGCGTGGCAGGCACCTGTAGAGTGACACGTTGACCAGCGTGGAGGGCCACCACATGTCCGCCGGCTCCTGCATTCCGCCTCGGCCCTTCGCCCTTCACACTTGCAGGCTAGCCAGGCAAACTACAGGGATACGGGCTTGCTAGAAATTGGGGAGAGGAGAGAGGGACTTTGTGTGTGTTTGTGCGTGAGAGATAAAGGAGGGGAAGAGAGGGGAAAAGGGAAACATAGGGGGAGAGAGTGAGAGAGAAATAGTTTTTTGTAGGAGACCAAGACGAATTGCGGAGAGTGGGAGCATTGGAAGGTGGAGACAGCGAGACGGGAGAGAGAAAGAGACAAATAGATACAGTATAAGGGAGAGCCCACCACGAGGTATTTACGCAGCAGTCCGGCCCAGCCTGCAGCCCCGTCCAGGATTCAGCCGGCTAACAACGAGAAGATGATGAATTTCACCCAATGCAACTGCATTAAGCATCACATTTCCTCTTCCCACTTTCTTCCCTCCCCTCCCGTCCTCCTTCCCTCCCTCCCTCCCCTCTCTCCCTCCCCCTCGCTGTTTTTCGCTCTCTTACTCTCAATTCGTTCGTGTGGCTTCGTCGGTACCCACCATAGCCTACAACCTGCGTGGTGACGACGAGCAGAAACGAGGGCAGGAACCCGATTTTCTGCGCCCCACAAAGGTCTGCTGGTCACTACTTAAAGCTGGAAACGGCCCGGGGACGATGCAGCCTACCCAGAGAAGGGGGGTTTCACGCGTACATACTGCCCAATGCTCCCTCCCGTCACTCGCTCCTAAGCCGCCTCTCGTCATCTACATCCATTTCAACATTGATGAAAATTTCCACTTCACCTTCCCATAAAACTGGCGAAGAATCGTGATGATGTCGATTGCGTAAGCGTTGCCATTTCCGAAAGAGGAGCCACAAGTGGCAAAGATGGAGATAAGGACGTGCTCCTACATTATAAAAACCAAAGCAGTCAGAAAGTGTGCTTTCGTTTCATCACGAGGTGGGAAAGGGTTGGAGTCTGGTTCAGTCCATGCCGTCACTCCGAGCTTGCAAATGTCATATCGGACGCAGCACCAAGCGTCTGAAGGCAAGAAGATTCACCTTGACTCCAAAGGGACCTTCGTTTACGTAAAAGTCCTTTCCAAACACTGCAAGCAAACCATACACGTGCATGCAACAATAATTACATAATCAGGCCCGTTATTTTTCCGAAATCTCGATTCTGTTAGGAAGACCGCAAATGTAATATGACCACACACAAAGGGTAGATGCAAACTTCAAAAGGTACCCGCCATCATTATTCTGCGCATCAAGGTAAAGCCCTGAAAGAGGTGCTCCACGCTAACCTGTGAAAACTGGCCCTTTCGGAAGAACGGCAGCAAGAAAGCGACCGAAATAAAGAGTAAGAATGATGGCAGCGATGGGGTTGATGACGATGGCCGCCTGCCTGCAGCCACAGCTCTGTGGCGAGGGGTCGTCAGAGCACAGCAACTTTCTATACGTTGCCTGACCGCCTCCGTCTCAATCCAAGCACCCGCAGAACGGCGAGCAGTCACGGTTTCAAAGGCATTGATAACAGGTCCATGAGTAGCCACTCTCGTTGGCTGCACACCGAGGAGGCATCGACGACGTTCGTCTGGTTACATAGTAAAGAAGGGTAAATGAACTTCACCTGAACCAGAAGTACTGGTTCACGAACGCGAGGAAAGCGCAGGTTATGAGTCCGATGAGGAACACGCGGAATGTGAGGACGGGAAGAGAGGGGTCGTCGGTAGGGCTCACACTCAGCGCAACCTCCTTTATGGGCGACTGGAACTCGTCCTGCATTTGCGTATGTTTTTGTTTTGTTTTCAAAATTTACTACGGAAGGTATTCAATGGTGGTAAAAATTCAAATTAAATGCGTAGAAAAAATATATGTAGAAATAAAACAATTGAAGCGTAATCAAGTGACGATAGAGCATATGCAGAATCGTCGGCGGAGCGAGGTAGATGTGGGTCGCCTACGGCCGGGTCGTTCTCAATTTCGAAGGTGTCCATCTGCACACACGATTTTTAACCATTAAAAAAGGATGAAGAAAATTGGGGCCAGTGTCAATATACGGTTCTGATTTCATTGACGGGGAATTGCGGAGAAACTGTGACTGAAGCTGGAAACAGTTCCACAGGAAGGTGCGAAATTCTGCAACAGCTAGCGACGTCCAGCGAGCAGTCTCTTGGACCAAGTGCCTCACATTCCGCCCCCGGAAAGAGCCCACCTCCCTCTCCACGAGCTCCTCCTGCTCTTCGCGCTCCGCCATGGATTCCGCGCGCGCTCAGGCGGAGAGGCGGAGCGGCGGAGGCGCCGCCGGCCTCGCACACCACGTGCCACGTCAGCGACCTGCGCTGTGCGTGGCGGGCCGTCGGCCAATCAAAAATAGCCACGTGGCGTCCCCCAATTGGCTCTTGAGACCCACCGAGGCGTATCGACTCGCCGGAATCGCAGCTCTCGAGGACGGCGCGGCTGCAATCGACGGCCCAGGGTATGCCACGTGTACCACAGTGGCCCAGGCGGCCCTCCACGTGGCGAGTCGCCGCACGTGCGTGGTGCTGACATGGCGCGCGGGCGCAACGAGGGCCTCGCGAGAAGGGCGGGGTGCCGTCGCCAGCCAGCCATGGCAACCATGGAGGAGGCCATGGCGGCCACGGCCATGGAGGAGGTGGAGGCCATGGCCATGGAGGCGGAGGCGGAGGCGGCATGGCGGCGGCGGTGGCGGCTGGTGGTGGTGCGCGCGCTGGTGGTCGCGCTCGGCGGGGCGGGGTACGCGGCCCTGGAAGTCGCTGAGGCCTGGAAGGTGATGGATGGGAGGCCCATCCTCGGCGAGCCTGTTTGGGCTCAAGTCACGCGCGTTCCTTTGGCTGTACCGCGGCTAACGGAAAACTCGTTATCTAGTTTGAGTCTATGGAATGCCATGTAAGAGCTGTAAGAAAAAACAAATGAATTCGGTAAAGTGGATCGAAGGGAAAATAAATTTGAAAGGTTAGACGGAGGAATCCTTTGAAATCGAGATGGGGGAGAAGGAGGTGCCTGATATATAAATTTTCAAGTATGCGGGTGGTACCAAGAGCAGGAGAGTGAGGGAGAAGAGGGAGACTTCTTCGAGGGAAAGAGAGGCGAGGAGCTACGCAGGGAAGGAAGAGGTGGCTACCGGAATATTGAGAGAAACTCGGGGAAAGAGGGAAATGCAAGAAAATTGGCAGGCAGGCGAGGGGAATGGCGGAAGAAGAGTGTAAGCCTGCTGGAGGGAGACTCGGAGAAAAGAGTCGTAAGGATGGCAGGAAGAAATAGAAATAGAACGAGAGGCATAGAGAGGGAGAGAGGGAGAGGGAGAGAGAGAGAGTTGGGGGAGGCGATCTGGAGATATGGAGATGCATGGGCAGATGTTCATTGGAAGTGGCACTTCCGTGGGCGACCTTATGCAAGGCTGAATGGAAGGCACGCGTGCGGGGGGCGCAGCCCGAGCAGAGCAGAATTTCAGTGCGGGCGCGGGGCGGCTTCTACGAGTGCGCGTACCCGCATGATCCGAGCCCCGCATTGGCGGCCGCGGCGGCGTGCTGCATGCTCGCCGCAGCGCTCCTCGCGAACGCGTACGCCGCACTGCAGCGCATGCTCGCGCATCTCCACGTGTTCGTGCCTCGCCATCGCATCGGCGTCTGGGTTTGGTACGGCCTTGCATGGTGGGTCATTCTAGCCAGAAACCATTCGTTCTACCACGGTTCCCATTTCCCGTCATTCGCCCTATCGACTGGTTCACCTAACTTCTGATGAAAACTCTCATCTCGATCCATCTCGCCTAAACTCTGTTGCTTTGCTGTCTCGCCTGCACACCCCTGCTCTTCTCTACTCATTGTCCCACGTTTGCCATCTTCCCTCCCCTCCTTGCGGCAGGGCGGGTACGTGCACCTCCGCCGCGGTAGCGGCCTGCGCGGCGGCGCAGGAGGCTGAGTACGCGCACAGGCCGGGGACCGCGATGGACCCGACCGACCTCGCGTGCCCCGCGGTGAAGGTGCGGGTCCCTGCCTGCATTCGTCGCCGGGGGGATCACAAAATGGTCGCTCGATCACGCATTTCGTTCTGTCCTTCTCTCGTCTACCTTGATTCTTTCGGTTCCGCTAAATGTGTTTGTTTGGTATTTTCTGCACGCAGACGGGCATCTTTGGAGGCATGGGTCTCATCATGTTGGGGACCACGGTTCTGTGGGTAGTCTTCACAGTGATGGCTGACACGGCAAAGGAGTTGCTAATCGCGGATTCCAAAGACAGCTATATGGTCAGACAGCAGCTTACATCAACCTACTCGGTCAAGTCTACGAGATTGAAGATGTTTTCCTTAAGTATACGCTGCTGCTTAGGCCACACTTAGTGACGAAATCGGAGCATATAGGTCACCGGGGTGCCGTGTCCTTTTGCCTCCTTGCAGGAAGGTTGTGAAGGAGTAAATGTGAATGTCCACGCGCTGCCCGGGATGGACATGGCGCCGGGGCATTTGGAACCAACCGACGACCAACTTTCCACGGGCGTGTACGGCCCTGCCCTCAAGTAGCGCAGCTCAACGAAGGACGAGAGGCGGTACGCGGGGCGTGGGTTCACGCAACCTTGAAGGTGCGTGTGGTAGCTCGCTGGGAACCACGAGAAACGTTGGGAGTGGGCTATTGTGCTGTTTTGGGCAACGACATGGTGCAACGGGAGTACAACATTTGCAGTGGGACGGCAAGTGGCGCTGACACGCAACGGAAAGAGACTCATGCAAAGCGACCTTGTAACTTGGTCGACGAATCTCCGTGCACGTCTTGTTGGAGACGTAGCCTCACATGTCGATTTGGAAATGAACATGAGTTGACGATGCTTCCCAGCGCTTTCGATGCATGAACCATAGGCATTCGTTCAATGCATAAATGGGAGCAAGCTTGTTGGTAGTGAAATTCCTTTCTATTGCCTTGAGAGACTTGCCTTGCCTTTAACTACGGAATGAGATGAATGAAGCATGCCAGAGAGCATGTGGAAATGTGCTTCTTGAAAAACGCTACACTTTGGTCCCACGCGTCACCAGCTATTACGCCTAAGTCGGTGGAGTGGTTTTCACAAGCCCTTTCGGATTTGAGTTAAATGCACCGAAGGAAGGGTCCTTGACTCGCAACAAAAGCAGCAATTCCCAACCAAACCACAGATAGATGACCCCCCCGATTCCGACAGAAGCAAAACAATGAGAAGCGCCATGGAGAGCCGGTGCTGCCACTCGCGTTTAGGGACAAGTTAGGCCCCAGCCCTGCCCGTGCGATGTTGATGGCTTTACCCACAGCTAAAATTTTAGAGGCAACCGCTGATGTCACTCAGATGCAAGCACGGCAGCGGAGCCGCGGTCCACAGCATCGCCCTGCCCTGCCCACCAGCCTCGCCTTCCTCGCCTCCGTTCCCTCCCGCTGGCCACTCCCCTTCCCTTTCCCCGCCCACCCAGCATACGGTCTCCCTCCCTCTCCCCCTCGTCTCCACTCCCATCGACACTCCTCCCCCTCCCTCTCTCCTCGGCGCCTTCCCCCCCCTCCCTCTCTCCTCGGCGCCTTCCCCCCCCTCCCTGCCACCGCCATCCCCCGCGACTCGTGCAGTCTGTGCGGCACGAGGGGTGGTTTTCAAACGCCCACTCCTGTCGCTGCCTTCTCTTTCGTGAATGGGGACAGGACGAGTGACGCACTGACTGCAACTACGGCTGGAGACTAGCAAAGACCTATCCACTGACGGTCCCACACACCCAAGCGTTTGCTCGGCACCAAGTGTGCACTATAGCGCCAACACGAATACGTGGTGCGAAGAAATATGCTCTTGGAAGTGTCTCGGGCACGTACACGACGAGGGTGAGTTGACACTGTTCGATTTGATCAGGAACGGATCCCTGATGGAAACTAAATGTGAACGTATTTCGTTGTAAAAGATAAAAAGCCTAGGGTTGAGCTCATCCACAGACGGAGAGAAAGGGCTGCCGTTAGTGCTGGACTGGATTCCCAATCTTGCTATTATCAATCTCCTTGATGCTGGATCCGCCATGCGAAAAAGATCTGGAAGCTTTAAGTCAAAATAATGACAAATATAAAGTCAAAATAATGGCAAATATAACTCTAAGCAGCAATGCAAGTCACATTTACACAAGAACAGACTGGCAAGTCATCCTCAACATAACAAGAAGCCTTTTACTCCGTTGTATTAAATGGCCGCAAGTGCAGCGGTTTTATACAATCAAAAGAACTCTGCACTACTCCTACTCCTACTGGCCACAGCCGCCACTGTACACTCGCTGCGCTCCCTGCACAGCCGCCCTCTGCAGCAACCCTAAAGCTCCTGCAGGCGCACCTCTGTGCGCCTCTGCCTCCAAATTCGTACGGTCATCCTCCCCTTCCGTACATCAAACCTATTTGTACAGTCCAGGGGCCATGCCATGCCCTCTCACTAGCCTCAACGTTCTTCCGCCCATCGAAGTCGGCTGCCGATGGGAGCAGGCACTGCTGGCAACCGCAACCGCACCTCGATCGGCCACTCTCTAAAGCGAACAAAGAGGACGTCCTATTTGGAAAAGCTACGCGCCGCCCTCTCTCGTACTAAATCACGAAGTGTCTTTTCGACAAAACTTCCATTCTATTTGGCACAAGGGCCATACCTCCTTCTCACCGTCCTGCTCGAAGTCATACAGAATAAATACGAATACGCTAAACTGATCTAAATCGTACTCGAGCGGCAATGACGGGGTAAAAATCCTGAAGGGGATGCAGCCCTCGTCAAACGGCCATGGAGAAATCTGCAGCTTGGCGACCCTTCACCTTCACCTTCACCTTCTGCAAAGATTTCGGGGAAACGCTTTGCCAAACTATGTATCGTTAGCGGGGCTGGCACCTTCCAAAGAGGGTGGGCTGCGCTTCCACCCGGTGCCGCGCACAGCCACAGCGGCGGAGGAAGCAGAGGCAGCGGAGGGGTCCCTAGGTCGCGGCGGTGGCGGTGGCGGTGGCGGTGGCGGTGCCTTGGGGCAGCTGCGCGGCGTCGAGCAGTACGGAGCAGCGCGCGGCGAAGTCGAGGCGGCGCGTGGCGGAGGTCCCCGCGTTCAGGTACGTGCCGAGCTCGCGCGCGGGGTCCCACTCCGCCCACCCTGCGCCCTCCGGCCACCGCGCCTGCCCCGTCTCCGCCAGCGACCGGAACGCGGTCAACAGGATTCGAGAGAGCTCGTCTTCGTCCTGGGAAACGGGAAAAGCGGGTGTGAGATGGACGACGGAACGGGAGAGAAAGCTCTTTCCAATCTCTCCAACTATGCACGCATTGTGGGAAGGGGGGAGGGAAGTAGACTGTAAAGGTACGAATATGCATGCTTGAGTACGAGCCAACGAGCAAGCGATATACTATGGCGGTTATTGCACAGACTGACTCTCCTGCCTGAGCAAGAGGCAGCAGACGTAATATGAGGAAACGAAGGAGGAAAGGAAGCCCTGAACTTCCTCTTAAGGAGCCTCTCTCAGGCATTGACACGGCAAAGGCAACGCTTGGATTTCCGAGTGTCCCACCTTGTTGTAGTCACATGTTCCGGAGTCTGTCTCGCTGGTGGTGAAGTTGGTGGTGACGCCGAAACTGAACCAGAGGTCGATGCCGTGGCCCGGGCCGAGGTACATCTCCTCGGGCGGGCAGGAGGGCGTGGCCCCCCACCAGTAGAGGTACGCGGCGGCGCTGGGCCGCTTGCGCGCGTTGAGGCGGCGGTGCGCGGGACACGTGAACATCGCGTCCGTCCACACCGCCTGCAGCCGCGCGGCCTCCGGCTCTATGGCGCCTGCGCAGGCACAGGCCCCCGCGAACCGTCAGATAGGGCTTCCTGGGAACCGCGTGCTGCTTTCTCGCAAGTCTGGCCCTCCTATGTGGACGACATGGCAATGGATTATTCACAGTTGGGCAGAACGAGTGGAGCAATACCTTCGTAGAATTCGATTTGATAAGCGTCGAGGATGACCTCGGGGTCGGCGCCCGGATACATGTGCTCGATTAACTCCTTTGTGGTGTTTCTATCCACCACGTCAGTGTACATCGCTTCAACAAACACACCCGCCTCTGCTGTCGTGAATCCCGTCAAGTATGGAACTGCACGTCAGGTCAAGGTGAAGGCGAAGAATAAAGCTGTTTCAGTAGTAGCATTGGAGGGTTTCGTCCTGCTGTCTTTTGATTTTTCTTCCGTCTGGCTTTGACTCTGACGGTTGTTGAGACTCATAGTCCTTTAAATTGCACGTTCTGTAACCTCTCATCAGGCGAGGCATTTGGACATGGACGGTTCCATTGACGAAAGACGCGCTGACGATGTGTCGAGCACTGCACCTATCCGTACTTTTGTACTTTTTGTCCTTCCCCCCCGTACGCACCCTGGTGGAAGCTGCCGGCCTCGAGCGCGTCGAGCAGCGGTAGCGGCACCACGGTGCCGTCCACGGCGTGGTGGAAGGTCGGCTGCCACGTGGCGGCGTCGCACCAGAGGATGTCGAGCGGGCGGGCGCGCTCCAAAGTGCGCGTGACATTCATCACGCGCTCCCACGAGGCGCCGCGCATGCACGCAAGCTCCTCCTCTGCGGAGGCCAGCGGCGCGCACTGTACGGCCTCCATGAACCGCCGCGTGTCGCCGTACGCCTACAGGCGGGAGCCGGGGGGGGGGACCAAGGTCAAAAGGATAGACTTCGTCAGTCTCTGGAGAGCCTCGCCCGCAACATCCCGGGATTGACCGAAGGCAATTCACTCGCCCATATGAAGGCAAACTGCCTCACTTAAGGGGAAGCTGGTGAAGGCTGCAGCAAGCAAGGGCTGAGGGGGGGCAGTGGACCTGGTCAAGCGTTCGGAAGAGCACGCAGGGCGCGCTCTGTGAGACGGCCGAGGAGAAGAGTCCCGCGGAGCCGGGCGCCACCATGTGGAAGTCCACCATCTGCGCCCCTGAGCCGCGGCAGAACCCCTTCGTGTCAGAACTTTCATAAAGCAACCACTATGAACCCTTCTTTTCAGAAGTTGAAGAGCCGTCATGGCAGCATTGCTCACCTCTAGAGTGGCCGCTGAGCAACACCTGGGAGGGGTCTCCGCCAAAGGAGGCGATATTATCCTGGACCCACTTGAGGGCAAGCTGCTGGTCCAACAGGCCTGAGAAAAAGCGCACCGTTTCTAGCCATCATTGATGTGTCACAGACCAAGGGCAAATGCTGAAAAACGTTCAGCTCAAACTTTTTTTTTACCATTTTTCCTTTTGTAAAAATTAGATGTTGTTGTACTATTAGTTGTTTAATACTTTATGTTAAGAACATGCTCAGCAACAATGGGACAAGGTTAAAGAATGCAGAGAAATTAGGCACCAAAATTGGGGGATTTCAGTTCTCAAAGGTCGGAAGCCGCTACCCCAATTGCCGGTCGTGTTGGATTCCGCCATAGTGGAAGGGTGCGCCAGCATGCCAAACGCGCCCAAGCGGAACTGCAGTGCAACACGGACTTAGAAATTCAGAGGGGCCATTGCTCGCAGCATTTTTTTGTGATTTTTTTTTTGTCTCTCTTCGGGTCGGGAGGGGAGAAATAGGTCCCTCGAGAGCACCCACCTGGATGTTGACCTGGATCATGTTGGCCTTGGAAGCCACCTGGCAGCCGTCCCACTCTTTGTCTGAAGCGGAGCATTCGGTCAAGTCACCGCCGTGGATGTAAACCCGCACAGGAACCTTCTCCACTCCCAAGGCGGCTCGCGGGGGCACCCACACGTTGAGGAACAAGCAGTCCTGGGCAGCCGCACAAAACAACACCAGCAAAGTAAACCTACTAGACCAAAAGGACACGAGTTTCGAAGCAACCATTCAAGTTGGAAGAACGGAGGCCTGATCCCGAGCGGCTCGCACCTCGGAGCTGGTGGACGCGTCCAAAACGACGCCCTTGCAGAGGCTGCCGCAGGGCGGCGGGGCCACGGTCGCGTTGAGGCCCGCGGCGGGGTAGCGCGCGCTGTAGGGCAGGGGCGCGCGGAAGCGGCGCGCGCCGAGCGGGGCCTGCGCGAAGGGCACCCCGAGGTACGCCGTCACCGCGCGGTCCGTCGCGCAGGGCGCGCCCAGCACGCGGCCCAGCGCCAGGTCCGCCCACCGCGGGACCCGGTCCCCTCGCGTCCCCTCCGCGGCCGCTGCCTCCGTCTGCTGCAGCGACCGCGACGAGCAGAGGGGCGCCGCCAGAAGGAGTGCGACCGCGAGGGCAAGCAGCGTCGGGGCCATGGCGGGCGGGCTGGCTGGCTGCTGCTGCGGTGGGGCTCCTGCAGGAGCGGGAGCGGGAGCGGGCTGGCGGGAGGGAGGGAGGGAGGGAGGGAGGGAGGGAGGGATGAAGAGGAGGGGCCTACTGGCGCAGTAGTGGTTCCCCGGCCCGCCCGCCCGAGGGAGGGAGGGAGGGAGGGCGGGCAGGGGCGCGCGCGCTCGCTGTGGCCAATCAGCGCGCGCTGAACTGCCCGCGGGCGGTCCAATGGCGGCGGGCCAAATGACGCTGACGTGTCAGCGCCGTCCGCCTGCGGACGCTCGGCGCTGGGGCCGGGGGGGCGCGCCACAATCGTCTAATCGATTCACCGAAATAAGTACATATATTCTGGAAAATGGAGGTGGGAGTCACATGTTGACGTACTGTGTTTATGTTGAGTTAAAGTGGAGAACTCGAACTCCTCGTGACATCACATAGCATCACGTGGCGCCACGTGGAACCGCGGCACGGGGGGCGCCGAAAGGCCGGCCGCGGGAGGCAAGGCGTGCCACGTGGCAGCATCCGCTGACATGGCTCCAATCACCGCGTGCGCCCTCATCAGAGCGGGCGCGCACACGCAGGCCACGTGGCAGAGGGGAGTCCCGCTGCCTCGTCACGCGGCGCCTCGCGATTGGACGACATTGATATAGCGCGCGCGCGCGGGCCTGGAAGGCACCGACCGGCGGGGAAACCGGAACGAGTACTCCCTTTCGCCCGCGGCCGGGTCAGTACGGACGGCAGGACCACCGGGCGAGTCTGCCCGCGAGGCCGGGCAGGCAGCGTCAAGAAAAGGGAATTCCCATGACAGTCCCGTGTTTAACCCCGTTAAGGGATAACCCTCAATGTCGGTCAAGGGAATTAAGGGAAATGTACGGTTTCTGTACTTTGTGGCTACAGTACCCTTTCGTAGTTTTTTGTATGGAAACTTCGAACGAGGAAACTTTCATTGAACTCGCGATGGCGAGGCCAATTCTGAATTGGTGAAATTCTATTCTCACACCTTGTTTTTTTTTTTCTATTTTTTTCCTTATTGAAGGGGCGGCTTCTATTAAGGGAAAAAACTGGGTTTTGCTCAAGGGGGTTAAGGGATTTTTTGACGATGCCTGGCCGGGCTCGCGCCCGCACGGCACATGCATCCATGTATGCATGGCATGTATGCATGCCCCCCCATCCCTCCCCCCCCCTTCTCTCTCTCTCTCTCTCCTTTCTCTCTCTCTCTCAGCATCCAAATATGCGGTAACAGGAACAGCCCTTCATTTCATATTCCTTGCGAAACGGGTCGCATACATACATACATAGAAGGTGAAGCATTCAAAGTTGAAACCAGTTCAACGTGCTTCGAACCCTTGGCAAGGTTCTAACTGCAGTTTTCCCTCCCCACTTCTTAGGGCAGGCAGGCAGCCACGACGCTGCTTTGAGCAGAGCAGCGTGAAAAAAAGAACGAGCCTACGCAGAATCTCTAAGCCATGCCCGCCCGCTGCGGCGGCAGGCAGACACTGCTTCCTACTTCCAGACGCGCACACTGACTGCCGACTTTCTCTACGATGCGCGCTGGGCCTACTCTGCCAAAAGATGACGCTCAATATGACCGGATGGAGCAAATCTAACGTGCTGCTGCTGCTGCTGCTGCTGTGGACACACTAGAAGGGGCCACAAAATAATTACAAACGACCCGGATTTCCTCAAGCACGCGGCGCGCTGGCACGATGGCGTGTACACGTGTCCTCGCCGAGGAACGCGTTCCACCGGAGGGAGGGAGCTCCAAAGGAAGTGCGTCACGTCACGTCACGTCACGTGACGTCCGCTGGACGTGGGGTTGGCTGGCGGAGAGCTGCTTCGCGTTGAGGAGAGTGTCGCAGCGCTTGGAAAAGTCGAGGACCTTCGTCGTGTACTCGCCCGCGTTCAGATACGTGCCGAGCTGCTGCCCGTTGTCCCACTCCACCCATGAAGTCTGGTTGGGCCACTTCGGGGTGCCGGTAGCAGCGAGCGAGCGGAACCCCTCCATGACCACTCGCGACAACTCCACTTCCGTCTGCATCATTGGAAACCCACCCCCTACATGCGCAGTGTAAACAGAGGCAGCACCACATTCGCCCTCGCAATTTTTCTCGGCTATGCCCTACATTTGCTCAAAATGACATCCCATATGAGGTTCTCTCCGAGGCTCGCATACCGTATTGTAGTTACAGCGCCCACTGGCGGTTTGAGATGAGGTGAAATTCGATGTAATAGCGAACGTGTACCACACGTCGATGCCATGTATGGGTCCTTGATACGCCCATTCCGGAGGGCAGCTCGCGCCCGCCCCCCACCAGTAGACGTATGTGGGAGCGGATTGGATCTGAGCCTCCCGAGCAACAATGCGTTCATGGATGGGACATGTGAAGAACGTGTCTGTCCATAACGCCTGGTAACGTGCCAATATGTCGTCCGGAGAGTCTGGAAGTAGCGGGCAACACCAAGTCAATCCACTGTGTACGAGACGCGTTGCCAAGCTTATCGTTGCATAGTAACAGGTAAAACATCCAAACGGTGTTACCTCATCATTACCTTTGAAGAGTTCTGCCGAGTACAAATGCAGGATGGGCAACGGGTCCGCTCCTGGGAAAATCTGCGAAATGAACTCTTCTATCGTCGAAATCGTGACATCATCAGCGTAAAATGGGCCTGCGAATCCTCCGCCCTCAGCTGTGGTGAAGCCTGTCATGTATGGCACTGCAGCAAACCACGCAACAAGGTTTGTGAGGTGGTTACGGCATTTCTCGTCGTCTGTTCCTGAATTGCAGAAAAATTAATCATGACAAGCAACAAAATCAATGCAATCGCATCCACAAGCGCACCTTGATGGAAATTTCCTCTTTCCAAGGCCGCAAGAACGCCGTAAGGAAGCACGCTGCCGTCCACTGCATGCTGAAACGTGGGTGTCCAGTCATAGCGGTCGCACCACAGGATCTCCAACGGCCGTCCAGACTCCATGGCTCGCGTTGTTTCCATCAGGTACGCCCACGAGGCATTCCGCATGCACTCCAGCTCTGCTTCTATGGACTCCAAAGGCATGCATCGAATCGCTGTCATGAACTTCTTGCTGTCTGTGTATGCCTGCATGAAAAAAGGATGCGTCTCCGCGTCAGCCTAGACTGGCTAGAGGTCTGTTTGCTCCCAAGCACTTTCCCCTCTCCCAAGTCTGCAAGCGGTTTTCCCGTTCAGAGGGCGTGCCTGCTCAAGAGTCCGCAGGTGCACGCAGGGCGCGCTCTGTGAGACGGCCGAGGAGAAGAGTCCCGCGGAGCCGGGCGCCACCATGTGGAAGTCCACCATCTGCGCCCCTGAGCCGCGGCAGAACCCCTTCGTGTCAGACGCCGAGGAGAAGGAAGCAACCACTAACACACTCTTCTGCAAGGCACTTCAAATCAGCGGGTGCTCACCTCTCGAGTGTCCGTGGAGCAGCACCTGTTCAGGGTCTCCCCCAAAATAAGCAATGTGGTCCTTTACCCACTTCAGGGCCATCTGCTGGTCCAGCAGTCCTGATCAGCAGAAAGAAAAGATAGCCCTTCCCATTCAGAATCGATGAGACAGTTTTGCATGCACTGGGCACTGGGCACTGGGCACTGGGCACAGCATACACACACTTGCTTGCTGGGCTTGCGACATTCCACTTGCTGTCTTGGTTGAAAGAGCTAGTGCAACGTAGACACAAATGGCACCTTGAGTTGACGGTCGTGCCATTGCTTACCCCAATTGCCAGTCGTGTTTGACTCCAACATCGTCAACGGATGGGCCAGCATTCCGAGAGGTCCCATACGCCACTGCATAACATGATTCTAGCATATAAGATCAATGAAATTTTAAACTTCCCACTACATGTTTGTAACGTTCACGACACCGTCGCAATATCATGAATTAACAATTTTTTGCATAATTAATTAAGGCTACTTAAGGAAAGCAGCTGATGATTCAAGAGACAAAACAGTCCGGGAGGGGGGGACGGGGGGAGACGTCTGCGGGAAGGAGTGGGGGGAGAAGCGGGAGAGGAGGGAGGCTAAGGCGAAGGAGAGTGAGGAAGGGGGGCCGAGATAATGAGGGCGAGAGAGGAATGTGATGGAGAGGTGAGCGAGGATGTCTAACGTAAAAGTTGAGTGCGTTTGAAAATCTGATGGGATGGCTGAATGACTGCTGTTCACCTGAATGTTGACTTGTATCATGTTCGCTCTGGAGGCGGTTTGGCAACCATCCCATTGCGGGTCCGAGGCCGAACACTCTGTCAAATCACCCCCATGGATATACACACGCACTGGGACTTTCTCCAGGCCGAGCGAGGCCTTCGCCGGCACCCACAGGTTCATAAATAAGCAGTCCTGCAGCGGGTGACGAACATTATAACCGCGTCCTTGAACCGAGCAGCTCTGAACACCGTTAAACATGTGAGCTATTGCAAATGCGCCTCAAAAGTGGACCGTTTGTGTTCTTTCGGAGCTCACCTCGGAGCTGACGGTCGTATCCATGATTCCCGCATCGCAGTAGCTCCCGCACGGAGCCGGCATCTGCGTGGCGTCGAGCCCCAATGCGGGATAAGCCGTTGCGTACGGCTGCGGAGGGCGGAAGCGGGCCTCCCCGACGGGGGCCTGCGCGAAGGGGATGCCGCGGTACGCGGTGGCCGTCCTGTCCGTAGCGCAGGGCGAGCCCAGCACGCGGCCCAGCGGCAGCGCCACAGAGCGCGGGACCTTCTCGTCCTCCTCGCTGCCACGCGTGGCCGGGGCCGCGCGTGGGGCCTCCGCCGCGGAGGCGGTGCGGCCCTTCCGGGCCCTCTGGGCTTTACTGAGCTCCATCGGCCGCACGTCCCTGCTCGCAGACGCGAGGAGGAGGAGCGTCGAGAGGAGGAGAAGCGCGAGGGAGCGGGCCAGCCCGGGCCTGGCCGTGGGCCTGGGCATGGAGGACATGGCTGCTCTGCGGCGCGATGCGAAGGGCTGAGGGCTGAGGGCTGAGGGCTGAGGGCTGAGGGCTGAGGGCGTAGGCCGGAGCGGAGGGCAAGAGCGGAGGGCGAAGGCAAGGCCGATTGCTCACTCGCTCGCTCGCTTTTGAGGCCCGGCCCGGCCCCGCCCCGCCCCCCCCCCCCGCGCGCGCACAGCTGTGAGCCCGCGCGCGCGCACAGTCCTTACCCCGCCCGCCCGCAGCGCGCCGTCCGTCCGTCCGTCCGTCCGTCCGTCCGTCCGTTCGTACGCTCGTACGTCCGTTCGTACGTTCGTCCGGTAGCGTCCGTCCGCGCTAACGAGGGAGCGCCGCGTGGCGGCCACGTGCACTCGCTACACGCAAAAAGCGGCAACTGGCGGTGGAGGCTGCCCGCAAATGGTGGACTGCCTGCACGTGGCGCGCTGACGCTGGGCCACGTGGTGGCCTTAGATCGTTAGCTTACCCCATTTTCGTATTTGGGTACGAAGGGAGAGAGACCCGCCCGAAATTTGGAGGCGAGGCGAGGGGTTGGGCCGCGTGCGGGCGTGCGGGCGTGCGGAGGGACCGGGGGACAACCGCGGGATACAGTACCAATGCTTGGCCGGCCAATGGTTCGCAACCGTTGGCGGCCATTGCTCATCTCGGCATGAGGTTCCTGTGGCGCCTGGTGGGGCAGCGGAATAGCCCGACCGCCAGGTGTGGAGGCCCATTGTCCGCACACGCACGCTGGGGCTGGGGCTGTGTCCATGGCGCCATTGCGGGGTCTAGGTCCAGCCTCGTTACCAACAACCAGCCTCATGTCTCTTCGCTGTAAACACATACATGCTGTGGCGCACGGACGACCTTTAAACAAATGAGATTTTGAGACGTCGATCCAGCTTCAGGAAAGTTACCTAAACTGCATGACGACGACTCTACTCTGTCGGACACGTACCGTATAGCGTATGCAATCTCGGCCCACTGGCAGCGCGTTCCATGCCATACCATGCCAAGCCATGCCGTGCCGTGCCATGCCGTGCCATGCCATGCCATGCCGTGCCATGCCATGCCATGCCGTGCCATGCCATGCCATGCCGTGCCATGCCATATTGCCATGCCGTGCCATGCCATATTGCCATGCCGTGCCATGCCATATTGCCATGCCGTGCCATGCCATATTGCCATGCCGTGCCATGCCATATTGCCATGCCGTGCCATGCCATATTGCCATGCCATGCGGTTGCCGTTTCCCATTTCTTCCAGCCCTCCCGCTCCGGCCTGCTCGTGCGTGTGCTCGGGCGCGGCTGGGCGGGGCGCGACGTTCGTTCCCTTCGGTCGGGCAGGGCGAAGGCCAGGGCGAGGGCGAGGGCGAGGGCGAGGGCGAGGGCGAAGGCGGGCTGCGCTGGCCCGGCGGGCGCAGCGCCCCTGCGTGAGGGCTTGCAGGGAGGGAGGGTGGGGAGGGAGGGTAGGGCCTCTGCGCAACTTCTTGCACGCGGAGGACAGGATTGGTTCTGTGCTTGCGGAGACGCGAAGAGAGGGAGGCTAGGCCTTGTGGCTGAAAGCAGGCGAGAGGCCGTAGAGAGTGCGCAATGGCGCCGAGAGAACATTATGGAGCGCTAGGAGGGATACCCTTGGGAGGGCTGACAACCAAGGGAGCAGAGTTGAGGGCCAAGCGACCGCCGCCAAAGGTATTGAAAGTGTTACTGGACTGGTTCCTTGCTGTGGTCCAAGCGGTGTCGCCACCTGGCGCTCGCTCCCAGCAACAAGGGATTGTTCCTGTGTTCTGCACAAAAAATAGTTTGTTTGGTAAAGACTCGGTATCCAGTTTGACACGGGCAAGAATTTGTGCGCTTTTGGAGGATGTGACCATTCTGTTGACCGGTTTATCCTGCGCGGCTGTTCTCTAATTTTGAAAGGTTCGTGATTTCATCCTTTTGCCGAATAACTTGTGCGGTGCAGGTCATTGTGAAGACAAAGGAGGTGTTGACGAAACAGGCCAATGAGATTGCGAAGAAGGCTACTGAGCATGAGCATTTTATCAACAAAGTGAGTAACCATTGTCTTTACGCATTTACTGAGACTGAAGTTTAGCGGGGTCTTGTTGCTTCAGCGGCAATCGGCAAAATATTGTGAAAACAACGTTGTAAGTTTCGGAGGCTGGCAAGAGCGAGTAGTCAATAAGGAATTGTTCGTTTGGCTGGTCAGCATGCACTTTAGGCAATTACTGTTGCACCGTTATGATCATGTTATTTCGCTTGCCGACGCGTTTGCTGAAGGTGTTTGGCTTACTAGTGTTTAGACCCAACGAAGGATGTGAAACCACATGCCTGGAAAAATAAAGTTAGAGGGGGGAAAGGGGGAGGTGTGCGGGAGGGAGTGGGAGTGATGAAGAGAAAGGAAAAAAAAGTTGGAGGATGGAAAGAAGGTATAAACGAGAGTTCACAGTCGATGCTTGTCTATCCTGCTCAAAAGCCTTGTCGAAAATCTGTCGGAAAGTGTAGAAGACCCAAGAACTTGGGCATCGTTCTTAATCCACCTTTTAGGAAGGCCGGTCCTTCAACAAAACTCAGTTAACTTTCAGATAGGTGTTGCAGAATTGAGCTTTGAGCTACTGCTTACTGCCGAATGCTTATAGTGAATAACTGCAAATTCATATCAATAGTCTTTTGGATGAAAGGACCTGTCATTCGTGGATTTGGTTAAAACCATAGATTTAGTCACTCCTACCAAGGCATACCTTTATGCCTTTCCATATCTGGCTAACTGCTTACCTGAGTAATCGTGTGTATGAGTCCGTGTGGTGTGAGAGTACTTTGTGCACCTGGCAATGGAATAGCTCAGTAACAAGTAGTCGTGACAATGTGAGACGGCGTTGTTAGCGCGTCTTGTCGGTTCATAACTGTAATGAGCTTAAAAGGGGCAAAAGCACCATGGCTATCAAAGGGAAGGTTGGTGCATTGAAAGTGAACGGTTATTTGCTGCAGATACTAGCCCAACTAACAGCGAGATATAGCTTGTTGTACGCTTTGCAACCGCATAGACTAGAGCACTTTCCCGCAACTCTCAGGAGGGCAGTTGCTTTGGCAGCTTCGTGAACGCAAAGTGCGCTTGCCCCGGAATTTTGTGATGTGCAGGTGACATATTGTATTGGAGTTGTGGCATTTGGCCTATTTTGCTATCTTCTTGGATCAAGTATGACCGTCACGTGGCTTTTCCCGTCTAGCTTGTCACGGCATATTCATTTTTTCTGAAGATGACACAGAGCTGGTCATGGCCAACGGGTCGTCTGAATGAGTTACGGGATCAGTTATGTTTCAAGCGAATAAGTTGCAAAAATTTGTACATTGCCTCGATTTCCATTCGATGTCTTCCCCCAACTGCGAAAATGTCATTCTATGTTGGTGGATTTGCCCAGGGATGTACCGTTGCTGCCAACTCTCTATTTGATTTTCAGAGCATCTTGATGATCTGCTGGTCTAGCTGTATTGGATTAAAATGAGCCCAGTTTCGTAATACTACTGTCGACACTCAGTTGCGTCTCTAATCAGGAATGCGAGGAACTGATCTGATCTGATCTGGTCTGATCCGATCTGATCTTTTAAGCAGTAGGTCAGATCTTTTGTTCTCTATGAAGATGTTCCCAATCATTCTTTCGTCCGCATGCGGAAGGAATTTGAGCATTTGTTGCTTAACAATGAATGGCCGATTCAAAAAGTTATACTTCATTCTTATGGTAAATGTGCTTCCGGTTTATTTGCTTATCGTTCTTCCAATTGTTCGTTATATTAAGAAATCGAATGTTTGTCTTCTTGCAGGACCTCAAGATATCCCATACCTGTACTGTGCGTTTTTTCTGACAGCGGCGCCACTAAGATGGATCTATTATCGGAGCAAAAAGTGGCACTATTTTCTGCTTGTACGATCCTCAGTCCTCCGAAGGCTGGGGTCCCTAAAGCGTCTTTAGGTGTCCCACTGTTGAATAGGGCTATGGTAGGGCTATTTCTACTTAGCTTGAACGAGAAGAAAACCAGCAGCCTGGTCATTTGTTAAATGAAGCTGACCTTACCCTGGAGCCAGTTTTCCCACGAAACCAGAGATCTTGCTGAAGGAAGGAATGCCAATTGTTTGTGGTTGAACGCTAGGTCAAATTGGAATGTCGAGATGGGTCTAAGGAAAGCTCTTCTCTCAATCGAGTCCAGTGTTCGTAGTGCGCATATCACGCGTGTACCCTTAACAATGACTATTTTCTTGGCCCATTCAGGACTTCTGTTACTACGCAAATATGATCTTCACGACTCACCTTCTATTTTGGCCAAGGTGTGAGAGGTTGTTCCTCCTGTGCTTCGCTTTTGCCGAGGTGGGTTCTTGTTACCTCTCATTCAGTCCCTTCTGTACTGAAGAGCGGCATGTAACGTATAACAGTAATATGGACAAGTTATGGAAAGGACATATATTTGCGCTCATTTGACATATTGTTTCGATAGTCTGCCCTTCCAGTGCATTCGTTGAACTCAAAGACTGTTCATGATGACGGCCACTCCTTCTGGAGGGTTTGTGTCCGTGTTATAAGCCCTCGCTCGGTGCTGTTGTCACGGAGTGGCTCAAAAGACGGAGTGGGGTTTTGTCGGAGCTTTCTGCTGCAGGGACCTCTGGCATGGGCCCTCATCGTGTGGCGGTGCAGCTTGGTCTTTAGCTCCATCGACAAGATTGTCAGCGTGCTTATCCACTTACTGCCAGGTGCAGCACTCTCCTCATTCTTCGGCCAAGTCAAGCTGATTTAGCTTCGACTCCTGGTTTGGTCGGATGCATTGACTTTCTGGAAAGTGTGTTGGCGTTTTGTATGAAATAAGTATTTAGATATGACACACAATATTATTCAATAAAACGCTTCCTATTAATGTTTACAAACAAGTAGTGTTACAAATACGATTTATAACCTAAATTTATGATAGCACATTTTTTTGCAATTGAGCTACAACTTCATATAGTATTTGTCTTCTTTAGAAATATCTTCTACTGGAGATGAAGAAGAAGCTTAGTCGGCTTCGGTAAGAAGGCGTCTTTCGTTCGTTTTCGTTCTCTCGTCTACGAATTCTAGAGTCACCCAGCTGAAGGCTGCTCTTGATCATCACGTTTGTGAGCGAGTATCCATATTGAAGCGGGGGGTTCTATTCCGCAAGGTGGCGTCTTGAACATTTGAATAGGTCACTGCGTGTGGACCCTTTTATGTGTTTGGTTCATTATTTTGTGGTTGAATTTTCTATGTGCCTTCCTCCTTCCCTGTTCGCCTGCAGTACTTACCAATCGCAAGAGTCTGTTCTTATTGTTCCTCGACTCTTGGTAGCTGCATTTCAGGCACCGTGTTTTTTATCATACGCTGGTGGGACCCCTCCACTTTCTCCCACCACGCGCAGGACGACACCGGCCCTTGGCCTGCGTGGCCCCTGATCGAGCCGGGACAGGAGCTGTGGATGTGGATGTTCGTTGTGCCGCTAGCCGTCTACAGCCTCTGGCAGATGCTCTACTGGATCATAGTGGACGGCCTCAGGAAGCAGCGGCTGCTGAATGACCCGGAGGTAGGGCTGTGCGTGTTGCGCTTCGCCAGGTAGTTTTGGACACAGTCCTGATGCCATACGCGCGCGTTTTTCGTGTTGGTGTTTGCATTCATCTGGTTGACACCTAGTTGTACCCACCACTAGTTCGTAACCGCTAGTACATGAAGATATTGGGTACCTGAGGTCGATGTGTCTGTAACTGCTTATGTGAATGGAGAAAATCGTAGCTTAGATATCATGATTAGGTAATCATCAAACATTAAACATTAGGTAAAGTGATAAACATTAGGTGTGCCAAAAGGTGACGTAGATGTTGTCGGAGAGTGTTTGAACCTGTGTGTGCAAGAATGGCTGCCTTAAGCTTGGGCAGCGCTACTCTCGGAGTGCAGGTCCTGACCTCGTATCGCGAGCTCTCCCGCAAAGCCGCGCGCGCCGACAACGTGTGGTGGCGCGTGAGCGGCGCTCTGGGCGAGCGCCGCCGCGTGACCATGTACGCCGTGCTGCAGGCCGTCTTCACGGTGGGGCGTGCAGCCTGCCTGCAACATGCCCTGCCTCGCTTCACTAAGAGCTGAACTGATATCTAAGCTACGATTTTGACCTTGATCTGAGCGGAATCATCTGATTTGCCTTTGTAACAGTCGGCAACTTTTTTGCGCTTTTGGATGGGGTTATTTTCTTCTTAATTCCTGTATGCCTCACCACAGTCGTCAATGTATTCAGCAGAGTTGAAAGCGGGGGTGATATTGAGTACGTTATTGATATCCGTCAGTGCGCTGTTGTCAAGTGCAGGTGGCCACAATGGCACTGACTGTGCCAATGTTCTTGTCTTATCGCCTCCACGGGTTCTTTCAACTCTTCAAAATTGCAGCGTCTATTTGGAATGGTACGTTTTTTTATTTTCATTTTTCCATTTTCTGACTGAGTAGGGCCTAAGCGATTTGGACTTGAGCTGATGTCGGTGAATGGCGGCATGCTAGGTTCATAAAAGGCACTTATAAGCTCCATAACCCCCTTTCGTGACCTTTTAGGGTTCCTCCGTTCAAGACTAGCGCTTATGCCTGGGGTCATGCCCAATGTCTGCTGCGATGTCAGATCAAAAACAGTCGCATTGCCTATCCATCCACCTGTCATTTTGTAGATCACAACGTCAAGTGAGTTTCTCTGACGGGGTATGCACTTCCCTTGTACAGGAGGAAACTTCTTTTTCGATGTGATGCCACGCCAAGTTCACGCAAAAGCTGAGAAGAAAAAGGCGGCAATGGAGGTCGTGACGATGCAGGAGGGGTTGAGAAGACCCCCTGAAACCCCTTCAGCAGGAATTTCTCCCCTACTCCTGGCACAAGGGGCTTCAGAACCGCCCGAACCACGTAGGGTGTCCATGTCCAGGCAGGCTGCGGAGGAAGGCCGGACGTTGTGTGCGTCCTGCCGCAGAGCAAGCTTGAATAACTTGGGTGAGTTGGGGAGCAGCAGCCCAACTCGTCTCGTGGAGAATAGGAGCAAGAGTTTGGGCGCATCGCCAGAAGGTTACGGAGAAGTCTTCCACGAATTCAATGATTCGCATGCGGACGAAGAGATTTGGGAAGACCCAGAAGAGGTTGCGGAGGATGCTGAAGCGGAAAGGCTGACGGCCGACGAGGTCTCCACGAAAAGCGAAGATGCAGTGGACAAGCGCGCGGGTGCAGTGGATGACAGCACCCACAGTTTTCGGAGTAATGGAGGCGTTTTGGGGAGCTTTTTGAGGAGAAAAGGATGCAGTGGGCAGGTTCGGGCGGCGGAATAATAGGCGGGACAGGAGGGGGCGGGGCAAACGAGCTGGTAGAAAGATGAAAGGACGGGGTGTCCTGCTTTATTCTTCATATGGCCGAGGCATCTTTTGACTTCACCTGCTGACCTTTTGGAATCGCCCAGGAAAGAGACCGGAGCTGCCGTTTAATGAGTGAATCGCTCATAGAACTGCTTAAAGAGCTGCTTCGGACGAGTAGGGAAGGCCGAGCTACCGGTCCTCCAAGTGGGGAGAGCTGCCACTGGCGAACCTATTTAACTCCAAAGTTAGCAAGAGAGGATGGGCAGCAGTTTCTTGCTCTCTTTGCCGCGGCCTGAACCCTTTTTAGCTGCGTCGGTGGATGTGGGCGTGAACTGGATGTGCGTCTCGGCCAGCGCTGTCAAAGGTGAAGAATGCAGAGGCTCCAGAAGTCGATCTTCTACTTGCGATGCATTTTGTAATAGTCCATTTTCTTCAAGCAAGCACTCGCTGCTAGTCACATACAGACACACACCCAATGAAAGAATCAATTAAAAAACATTTCTTCCCCATCAGACTACGCCGGCTGCAGAGCGGCACAGCCCTGCGCGTAATGCTTGGGACGCGTGGTACAAGGAGATGTTTGCGATGCAGCTGTTTTATAGAGTGAAGTGTGCGAGAAGGTTCAGGAGACTCGACTTCGAAAAGTCGAAGAGTACCTTGCAAGGTTGTCAACAGGACGTTGCCATCTTGTGGTATTTCTGCTCTCAGATTGCATTCCGATAATTGCGTCTGCTCAGCTGGAGCACACTTCAAACTCCACTCTAAGCCACAGTTGGCGGTCGACCTTGCCAAAGTGAAAATCTGTAATTTATTTTTTCTCAACCTGTTCGGTTTTACGGTACAGTATTCAAAACCTTCTTTAAGGATGTGCGTGCAAACGGCGCTGCGGCCCCTGCGCCTTCCCTCGCTCGCCCCGCGATCGGCGGCCGCGAGCGACCGCAAACTGAAGGGGGCCGCCCGGCCTGCCTCCGAGGGGGGACGGACGGGCGGACCCGACTGAAGCCGAGGCCTGTCTGTCCGTCCGTCCGTCCGTCCGTCCGTCCGTCCGTCGCTGAGGGCGACGACGCGCAGCGCAGGAAGCGCGCTGCTCTCTCCGCACGTGCGGCAGCCATGGCTCTGCAGGCAGCGACCGGCGCTGGAGTGAAGGCTGTCCAGCCGCTCGCCCGCAGTCATAGCCGACGGCACCCTGTTAGGGTTTCTGGTGAGCAACTACACGCGCTTCGGTTTTCCTTGCAAAACAAGGATCATGATTTCCCGATGCCTAGTAAGAGAAGCTGGTTGCAGATGTTATGGGTCCATTAGAAATAAGCTTCACCTGCGCGCAGATTTAAAGCAGTTGTAAGTTGTTTGCAAAATTGAAACATGGATATCACGTAACGGCTGCCGTCCTTTGGTCGTTCAACTTCCTTCAAACGGTTTAAACAACTAAGCGCCTTAAACAACTAAACCGCATCCATTCATCGATCATGCATGCGATGAATGCGTCTTCCATTGAAATTTTAGTTATGTATCCTGGCAGCCCTTTTTCATTTTCTGAATGACAACTACAATAGTAATGCAGTTGTTTGCACTCTCGTGCTCTTATGACGAAGAGAAGTAGAGTTGGATAGGCCCACTTCCTTCCATCATTGTTTTTATGATGGAAAAACTCGGAATCTAATGGTACATTTGGAGGCCTGGTAATTGTTGCCCTTGGAGGTGCCAGCTCATGTCCATGACTTTGGGAAATGAAGCTGCTCATACATGCTCATTGGTTTAACCTTTTCATTTCATCCTTTCGTTGCTGAAAAGCACACTTGAGATTCTCGTCGATATCTTCGCTGAATGTGGTAAATTTCTTGCTGTAAATATGGATGGGTCATTGCAGCACCTGTTCAGCAAGTAAGGTCCACCTTCGCAAGGTCTTGCAAATGGCAGCGGTTTTGTGTCCGAGCTGCACTTGTTGAAGAAGTGCTACCTACAGTTCCAATTGAACGGTCACCGGCAGCAGCAGCGGAAGGTATATCGCGTCAAGCGTCCTATCTATGCTTTTGACTTTAGCCCTTCTAGCTTAAGTTTTATATGCACAGCGAGTTTCGATCACGAATTCGTAGCATTTTAAACCTGAAGGGAGTAGGGGAAAAATGTGCTCTATGCCTTGCAAGGTGGCATCTAAAAGTCTTACAGTCAGAAAGACTCATTCTGAATGTTGAGTTCTTTCCTGGACGGCTATTTTCAGCCATCGGATTTGGAGGTCTGCATCATGTTGGCCTGTTGTGCGCTAATACGCAACAGTCACTTGATTTCTACATCGGTGTTCTTGGTGAGCTGCCAATGTTTACCTTGGCCCTTGTGCGTCTTCTGTTTAAGTATGCAGAGAGCTATCTCTAGCACGTGTGGAGGTTTTAGGGTTGAGGAATGCTTTTGAAGATACCTTAACATCTGCCTTTGTTTCATGGTGCTGTTTCGATATCTTGACTTTTGCTTCTGTTTCCTTTTTTTCCAACCTTCAAGGACAGGAATGGAACTGTTAACTGCATGACCTCGTAGTCTAGGTTGCTAGGGTAGTCTGGATGTGGAGAGATGCTTTAGGTGGTCTAGTTTAGGGCTTCCAGCAGAAAATCTTTTTTTTTCTGCTAACGTATCGTTACGTCTCGTAACTTATTACACTTGACTGAAGTATAAGGCTGCCTGGGTGTCGGGAAATGGCACACAACTGTGAAATTGCTTGCCCTGAAAGCACATGGATGTTCTCATGGCCCTATCAAAACCATCATGCGACATGCTTTGATTTTTTTTTTGTAATTTTCCGAACAATGGATGCGGAGTTGGTGATAGGCCTGCAGGTGAATGAAGATCGCGTGAACGCGAAGCTTCCTTACAATGGAGCATGGCTTTGGGTGGGCGAACAAATGATTCACCTCATGGAGCTCCCAAATCCAGACCCCGTCGTCGGCCGACCTGCCCATGGTGGCCGAGATCGCCATGCGTGCTTCACCATTAAAAGTGTGGAGGCCCTTCGGAAGACTTTGGATAAAGCAGGTACCCGCAAACTCTGCCCTGGGAAGACCTCAATTTGCAGACCGTGCGAAGCTGAACTTGTGGGGGGGGAACAGCTGCTAATTCGCATGTGATCATCAGTCCCACTGCCCTCTTCTTTGCGTTTCCAAAATGATTGACAGGACTCTGGTCTTCCTTTTAACGCATTTATGAGTTTTGCCATCGATATCGCGGGGATAGATGAGAAGTCGAGGATTAGAGCGCTGTGAGCGGTGCGACGATTTGTAATGAGGAGGTTCAAGATATTTTTGCTTTGACTCATCACATAGTCCGTCTAGGAGGAGAGGCGAGCCCTCCTGTCAGATTTCAGAGGTCCCATCTCAAGCAGGCAACTGTTTGGCCAAGGGCCGATGTGTTCATTCAAATGGCATGTCCTGTCTTGTCAGAGCCTTAACAACCCCCTGGGCTGCCTGCAGGGATGGCGTACACCATGAGTAAGTCGGGGCGCCCCGCGCTGTTCACTCGTGACCCGGATGGCAACGCCTTGGAGTTCCAAGAGATTCGCACGTGACGCAAGGGAACGGAGCATCCGTGTAAATTGGGTTGTAACAGCCAGTGACGCGTACACGAACGCGGATGCTGCTGCCATGTCAGGGGAGTTTCTATGGAGTAGGCGGTCTCTCTTATCATCTGTCATGCATAAGAAGCGCTTTGTACATAAGACACGCGATACAGATGCCACATCTGATTAGAAGAAACGTATTTTACCCAGCCATGTAACTTTAGACCTTGTCGCTGCACTGGATAAAGACTCACGCCTGGGCACGCTCCTTTGTATTGCATTGCTTGCTACGAGGGAGTATGAGAGGGGGCGTGGACCTCAGCAAAATGAAAATTTCTTCTTTTCGGAAGTGCTTCTTAATTTTGCAGCTGCTCATCTCAGAACTGCCAAATCCAAACGTAATCCCCCCTCGAGCTATGGAGCGGAAGCCGTAACGCTTCACCGACTCCATTGGAAGAAACGGCTTCTGACTTTACCATGTTGAGGGTTGGCTCTAGCAGACGCTGCTGCGAACAGAACAAATATTTCAACTTGTTTGCCACCGACTTTCTTTGCGCAGCACGAGCCTGCTATGCTGAGCTCAAATAACATGCTCCCCTCCAACCAGTCTCGAGAATTGAACGTCGTCAGCCCCCAGGCATCGCTCCCTACTTCTTCAACTCAATCTCTCAGCGATCGCGTTGCTGATGGTTCTCAACTGCCGCGCAGGAGCTTCCCCGACTCAAATCTTCTCTTTCCTTACACACACGTCCGGCATCCTCTATCGGTCTTCCTCCTGCATTGAGACCGTTAAGGCTGCATTGTCTTCTTTCCTCTCCTTTTCGCCCTCGTCCAGAAATATCCCCTCTCTGCTGCCTTCCCCCTCCACTCTGCTGCCGTCCCCTCCTCCACCTGTCCCTATATCCTCCGCGTCAGACACGAGGAGCAACCGACCCCCCACACTGACAAGGCGCAGCGCCCCGGCGAGTTGAACCTGCTGCTGCTGCGCTCGGAGGTGCTCCAAAACCTGCCGCTGCAGCCGGGCCTGCTGCTGCTGCTGCTGCCTCTTCGCGCTGACGGGGTCCGCCACTGCGTGCACGCCCAGCTGCTGCCAGAAGCTCAGAGCCGGACAAGCTCCCTGCGGATAAGGGGCCACCCCCCTCAGGCTCAGAAATTAGCTCCTTTGAGTATGTAGATCTGAAGATCTGTTCCTTTTGTGGAGAAACCATAACGTTCCGTTGCAACGCTTGAGCAACTATGGGAGCTCTTGCTTCCAGGGCAATGACAACAATACGACAATTCGAGACTCGGACGGCAAGGCAAATCACTGCCTTAGTCATGTTCTTGGTTGAACTACAACTAGTGCCCTACAAATGGTATGGTTATCCAGGTGTGCAAAGCAGCGAAGGAGTGTGTGGGGTACTATCTAAAGGGAAGGGCATGAACTAACGGAAGCAAGCGTGAGAGTGCTGCCCTTTCCTCTTTACTAACTTGAACAAATATTTACAGCACAGGAACGTTCCCTCATCCACACCAATGCAATATTGAGTGAACCCTGGAGTGGCGTTCAACCACACAGCTGGAACGTATTTGGCCTTCCTCTGCTGCAAAGAATTTTCATGGATTGAGAGATTTGTTACGAGAGGACAGAAGGTTTTTCGCATACATCCCGAGCGAGCTCCCAACCTCACCTTCAAACTGCTCAACGCATCATCATCCTCAGCTTCCTTGTCATCCATTTTTTCTCTTTCCTGCGTCAATTTCTCCCACTGTCTCTTCACATCTTCAGTACTCTCAACAGTCTGCAGTCCTGCTCCCTCTACGCCTTCTGTCTTCCCAACAGGTAGTAAAAAATGTTCCACGCTATGCTTCCTTTCTTCACCAACTGTTCGCCCTTGAGAAGGAGAAAGCTTTTCATAAAGTTTATTTAAATTGCGCCTCTCTTCGCCTTCTGATTGTGCCGCTCTTTCCCCGGTCACTACCTGCATGCTATTCTCACTCTCGGCGCTTTTGCCTATCTCACGGTTCCCCTCTTCCACACCCAATGCTTCGCCCATAATCTGCACATCCATGCAACCGTCCTTCCCCTCGGTCAGTCTCTCTACCTCCCCATCTACTCCACCTTCTGCCGTCCCCGCTTTTTGCTCAGTGCCGGTCACTTCCTCGAGCTCCTCACCTCTCGCCACTGTCCTTGAGCCTACAGGGATGACAAGCTCGTCTACTCCCTCCCTAAGCTGTCTGCCCTTTTCCGTCCGCCTAAGCTCTTCTCCTTTTCCACTGCTCCCACTTCCACTACCTTTCCCCTCACCACCGCTTGTCTCCTCACCCTTTGTCTCTACCTCTTCCGGCATTTCCTCCCCTTTCTTGCCAGAATTTCGGCCCCTTCCCTTCCTGTCAGTCTGTTCGCAAAAGCTTCCGGGATAGGAGCACCGGTCAGAATGAAGAGAGATCTGAGGAGTCATTGGAAAGAGGTGCCCCTCCGTGCTGAACACGTACCTGCAATAGGAAAGGCAAGTCATTCATTTATGTCCGATATGTCTATTCCCGAATGGAAATTCCTTTCAAGGCAAACCCCTCTCTCCCAGTAGTCAGGATCAGGACACAGGGTGCATTTGGACGCACTCGTAAGGGCCGTTTTCCACAAGATTGTCGCCTCCGACTGCTAGATCGAATAGCAGATAAAGGTATTTCACCTGCATTTCAAATCACTCCCTTGTTCAGGAAATGTTTCACGAAAGACTTTTCTAAGAGGTACCTGAACTAGATCCTGCAATCGCTTGCAACAGATTGCAGCAGCTAGATGACGGCAGATTTTGACATACACCAATAAACCTACTCTCATTCAAAAGCTCGTCCAGCCTGATGTTCATATCTGAGTGGAACCTGTCAAAGTGATAAAGCTACAGTAGAGAGTGGGGAGAGGAATTCAACAAGAGCGATATGTACATTTGCAGAGGAGTTCTTTTGAGCATTGAGGAATTACCGTCTCGGAAAGAAAGAAACTCTCCATGTGGTCCTCCAGCTGATGTGTCTCCACATCCGCCACGTGGCAGTACCCGCACTTGCATCGTGTCAGGCTCAGACTGGCCACCATGTCACGTCCCACTGACAGATACCTGCAGCCCTCACACGCTGCGTGTCATGCTCCGTCGGCCTCCCTCCCGTTCGGAGCCAATCAGCGTGCGGCAAGCGCTCACCACGGGTCGCGCGTTGCGCGGTACAGCCAGTACGTGCTCTCCGCCAGCTCCGGCCGCAGAGGGTACGCGCGCTGGCCCGCCTGCAACCTCGTCTCGTTCAAATCACCGTCCAACTAGACACGAATTCAGCTTCAGACTCGCGAGGAGTTTTCAGAAGACCTTCAAAGCTGGCTGGAATGTCTACCTGGATGGATGAGCTGGCCAGATTGAAGCCTTCTGGAGTGAACCCAAAGCGGCTCCACACACTAAAGAATGCACGATGAGTCTTGATTGCACGGTCAATATCTCCTAGGAGAACCTGGCTGAAAGCCCCACTTTTCCATTACCAACAGTTTTCCTTTACGTTGGCGAAACTTGCAAATAGCTCACGCCTTCGAAAGAAACTCATTCACGGCAAACATTTCGCTCTGGGAAAGCGCAGTCTCCGTAGAGAGGCCAGAAGACCATCGTACTGAATGCCATGAAGCTACTGCATAGAAACGGACCTGTAACCCGGGCCAAAATGCCTGCAAGGAATTGAAGAGGGGCCACACAACCGCTCCATTGTACATGTGCACCTCTACATACCTATTTTGCTCGCCTCCCCCCAGCCCCCTCCCCCGAGAAGATCAAATTAGGGCACCGATAGTCACAGCAGACAGCAGAACACAGGCGCAAGCCAAGGTATGCAAAGGCAGCTGCGGAACGTCCATACAGTTGTATGCTGAACCCTCACTTTCCTTTTCCCCTTCTCCATAACCTAACAGTCACCATCGCGCCAATCACATGTTTGGCTGCATCCTCATCAAGCGAATGTAAACACTGAACGCATTGCCTGCGACGAGCAGGGGAGGCTTCCACTTCCTCAAGGGGGTTCGATTGTGTTAAGGAAAAGCAATGCGCACCACGGCTCGTGATGCAGATACTGCAGAGCAGCTTCATAGGCTCCTTTGAATATATGCAGATATTCTTCATCTCCTAAGAGGATGTGAGCCTGCACAAGTGCAACATAACAATATTCCATAGGCTTGGAAGGCAATAAGAGCACTAAGTCTGGTCATTGAATACGACCTAGTAATCTTGAGGCAGGTAATGTTTACGCTTTTGTAGCCCAACCATGCTTGTAAAAACTGTAAAGCACATAAACAATCCTGTAGGTGGATGCTGACCTTGAGTAGGTACTCGTAGAACGAGTCAATGCTTGTACCTATGCCTGCATCCTGCATACCAAATACGGCGACGAGTGAGGGAGGTTTCTACGATCTAGTCAGTTTCTGACCAGAGCCAAGTTTCAGATATAAGGACCCATAAAATGATGCATTGCAGGTGACTTCCAGGGTGCTCACAAGAGAACAAAACAATAAGAGAGAGGGGGGCATGAAGAATACAGAGGAGTGGAGCGAGAGGGGACTATGGAGAGAGGGAGAGAGGGGAAGGGCAAAGAGAGAGTTGGGAAGGGAGTTGGGGGGGACGAGAGAGAGAGAGAGAGGGAGAGAGAGAAAGAGTAGGGAGGGAGGGAGGGAGAGAGAGAGAGAGAGAAAGAGAGAGAGAGAGAGAGAGCTAGCTAAAGATTGGGCTACTGAAAATCTGACCTAGAAAGCAATTTGGTTTTAGGATTGACCTTCTGCGTCCACTCTCCCGTGAAGACGTGTATGTGTGCCCCCACCAGCCCCAGCGCGCTGCGCTGTGCCCACAGCCCCAGGGCTGCGTTCCGCGCCGCCTCCTCGTACGCTGCGCCGTCCAACAGTGAGCCTCGTCACACGTCTTGCGCACGCACTCCCGGACTCATTTCCGTAAAGAATACAACTCCTTAGAGTATACCGAAACACACATTTGGCCCCTTTAAGTTACAATATGGGAGTCTCCAGATGCTTGTGGGCTAAGAGGAGTGTGGTCTAACCAGGATTGCCAGTCAATCGGCTCAAAATGCCGAACTCAAGAGCCAAAGTTCCACCGCCTGCTGTCGAGGTGACCTGCAGCTTCCTCAAACCTTCTTCAGAGGAAAAGACGTCAATAATGACTTGTCTTATGTTCACGCGGAAAGAGGGGTTACAGCCGCCGCAAATGCTCTCATATAGCTCGTTTACCAAACCCTTAACGCTCAAGCAGCGTGATCATGGTCCAAAAGGGCACCGATAGTCACAGCCGACAGCAGTGACTGCTGTCTCATGACTTTTCACTTCAGTATATTCGCATTCAAGTGCAGTGAAGAGTGCTGGTTGAACGTGAACATATAAAATGTAAATAGTAAGTTGGAGGAAGAAGGCAGCCATACTTTGGTTTCATCGGGCAGCACTCCATATCGCAAGTTCACAGATCCATAGGGGATGCCTGCAAACGCCCAAAACAAGATCAGTACGACCTTAGATCATTCGAACTCTACAATTAGTTGCCCCACCTTTAGCTCCCTCCCTCCCATCGACAGAGAAGCTAGTAAGAGGGCTCATAACTTCATTAAACATGGAACGCATATGCACATTCCATCCCGTCAACAATCAGCTACATCTAGCAAGGAAAGCGAAGGGAGAAGAACTGGGACCCACGTTCATTACAATGCTTAAACTGGAACAAGTGACAAGATGAAGTTTATCTCATGCTGGGAAGCTCTGAGTAACTAGATCCGGTTCATGCTTCCCGTGAGAAGAGTACCTGTTGGAGTATCGAAAGCAGGTAACATCCGACGGCCCAGGTCCTCTGCCAGATGTAGAAGGGTGCCATTGTAGCCCTCTATTTGCATTCCCTGACTCCCTTTCCACGATCCTCCTTCCCCGAGAATGAAAACAAGAACAAGCGAACCAAACAACAACATTCTCCTTCAACAAAGACGTACAGAACGAAAGCATGGGCTTTAGGAGTTTGAGGAGCTTGAGAACTGCCTTTTGTTCTCCCTTCCACTTACTGTGTCAGGGTCGCTTGCAAGTAGGTGAGCAGAAAGGAGTCCACCCATGATACGAATGTTTGTTTCAAAGACCGAAACAGTCTTATTCTGTGGCCTCACCCACCACCACAAGCCCATGGCAAACTTAGCCCTTCATCACCAAATCCACGGGTACTCTACAGAAGGATCTTAGCTCACGCATTCAACCTTGCCGGAAGGGTTTATTATAATCCCTGTTCGCAACTGCACGGCTAAGCTGGCCAACACAATCCGTTGGAACGATCCATTAACTAGGGCGGTAATGGTTGCAACCACCTTTAGAAAGAGGAAATTGACATTGCTAATCCGTTTATTGACTATCTTGCGCGATTGTCAGCCACATAGTCACGCGCGGACAAGGTGGCATTGGTGATCAGCCGAGCCATAATTTTCACCTTGTCAAAGTCAATATTGGCCTCAACCCACTTTACGGCCTTCTTGAACTCCGAATAATTGCCCATCAGAGCCAGGGAGTCCAACGCATCTACCTGGCATGTCAGCAATTGCACTTTGTCAATGTAAAGCATGTGGGCTGTGATTGCTTGCCATCATATGTGATTTACGAGCGCAGAAGCGTGCATGAAGAATACAAGCACTTACAAGTGTGAGAGAATAGCCTCCTAGTGAATCCTCCCCTGAGCAGCTCATGGGACGAAGCTCATCCAAAGGAAACGCATGCTCCATGTAATTGTCATAGGAGTGATAGAACATGGCTTTCACCTGCATGGCTCATTAAGTTATTACTGAAGCGCGCACAGCCTCCAATGATGACTTCTGCAAATCCGTTCTAAATGTTTGGCACCAAAGACATTGCATACGTGCGTATCGTCCTCAACGTGCTGTCCACGAGTTAGCATCCCAGGATCCAACTCGGGAGCTGCGACTAACAATCCAAACGTGAACTCTGGAAGTAATCTTAAGCATCACCCGCGTACGTCCAGACCAATGCCGTCTATTCGTCCAATTCTTAAACTGAGGGATGGGATTCTTTACATTGTAGGGCTTATGTCATCAAAGTCGTCCTTGTGTCCTACAGCTACGTCATTTTCTGCATTTGAGTTTACAAGTTCTCACCTCATTGCGAAGGTCTGTCGCCTCCTCCAATCCCACGTGCAAGACAGAGCGGGCTGCGTTTCCACGAAGGAAGAGCAAGAGAGAGGCGACGAAGACGACGGAGGGAAGAAGCGCAGGAGTCGCCATGGCAGCAGGAGGCGCTGGGAGGATGCGGCTTTTCCCTTGTCCCTGCCTCCCTTGCCTTGGCGGGGCCCCGCTCGGGTTCGCAGTTCGCAACTTGCAGTCGCAGGGCGCTGGACCGGCCCGACGAGCGCGCCCGCTCGCGCGGAGCAGAGAGCAGCGCGGCGGAGCGGAGTGCTGCGACGCGACTGCGAGACGGAGCGGAACGGTGCGGAGCGGCTTCGCTGCGGGAGGGACATCGATCCGAGCGTTCGCCTCCGCGTTCGGAGCGCTACAGTCTATGGAGCGCCGGCATGCTTCAGTGGTCGGAGAAGCGCACGAGAGAGGGAAAGGATGAGAGTGACAAGAGCGACTGTCCCTCGCAATGGATGCAGACAGAGGTAGGTACTCTCGTTATCCCTTTCACTGCGGAACCCCTCTCTCTCTCCCTCTCCTTCTGACAGCGGCCTCTCTCTCTCCATCCTTGTCTCTTTCATCCCCCAACCCATTCTTCCCTCTCCCCCCTCCCTCGCTCTCTCCCCCTTCCTCTCCCGCCCTCTCTCTCGTTCTGTCTCATGGCAGTTCTCCTCTACCTCTCTACCTCTCTACACTCACAGTAGCCCTCTTCCTTTCACTCTCGCCCTTTCTCCACTCATGATAGCTGGCTCTCCCTCTCCCTCTCCCGTTGGCCTCACGGTAGGCCTTTTCTCCTCACATCTCTCCCTTCCTCTCCCTTCCTCTCCCTCTCTCCATTCACGGCAGGCCCGCTCATATTCTCCTTCTCTCAACTCACAGTTCCCCTTCTCGCTTTCTCCGTCTGTCTCTCTCTCCCTCCCATGTCGCCCTTTCCCTTACGGCTGCCCCCCTCGTTGGGCTTTTCGATGCCGATTCCTTTCAAATTCCATATTTGGCAAGCAGCAAAGAAATATAAAGGAAACGAGAGAGTGGAGCGAGAAAGACGGGGAGAGATCGAGGGAAGGAGAGGGAGAGGAAGAGAGATGGGGAGAGCGAGAGTGAAAGTGTGAGGGAAACAGAGGGAAAAGGGGATGGAGAGATAGGGAGAGAGAGGAAGAGAGAGGGGGGAGAGAGTAGAGTGAGGGAGAGAGAGCGGAGGGGATTGAGAGAGTGGGCGAGAGAAAGAAGGTGGGAGAGTGGGAGAGGCGAAGAGAGAGAGAGAATGGAGAGTGAGGAGGAAGGGGGGAGGAGGGAGGGAGAACTGAGAACCCCTCTCTCTGTGTTTTACTTTCTCTCTTTCTCTCTCTCTCTCTCTTTTTCTCTCGATTTTCTGCTTGTGGCCAGGTTATTGGGCTTGATGGAGACTGCTTGAAAATTATTGCTAGAGAAGAAAGTTGACAAGTCTCGGTATGGAGTTAGGATTTTTTTAAACTATTGGCACTTGCAATCGTTGGTGAAAAAGAGATGCGAGAGAAAACAAGAAAATACTAACGACTTCAAATGCTATTAGTTTAGAAATATTTTAACTCCGTTGAACCAAGATTTTTTAGGTCTTCTTTTTTCGCAATAATTTTCAAGCAATTTTCATCAAGCCTAACAACCTGGCCACAAGCACTTCGAGTGGCTTTCACTGTCGTCTAAGAAAGTCAAGTCTCTCTCTCTCTCTCGCTCTCCTCTTTGAAAAAAGGAGACGCCAAAGGTAAACCCCAAACTCAAACTCACATCATAATGAAAAAACGCGCAAAAACAACAGCCGTTCTAACAATAGAACTAATGGCGTATTACAACTAACGTTGTGTAACACCAGTGGTAGACGAGCTCCGCTAAAGATGCTTGAGGACAGGGTTGCACTCTCCAGTGGACTATCACAGTCGCGGCATAAAGTTGGAGAATTTCCTCTCCCCCAACTAAACCCCTTTTGTAAAGTTTTGCTGAGATGTCCCTGAGCCTTTCAGTAAGCCCGCTTAACTAATTCCCTCAAACTGCCAGAGGGCGAGTAGATGATGGGGGAATATGCGGGCGACCACATGTTTTCCCCTACGTAGGCCGAAAGCTTGTCCTGGACACCCGCAGCAGGAAAAACAAAACATCAACAGCCTGAACCTTGTCAATGGTTAACTGCATTGTGTTCTAGAGTGGAGGAGATTTGGGAAGGTGTTTAGCGACGGCAAGGGAGGGAAAGTTTAAGCGTAAGGAAATAGAGTAAACATGGTGGATTTGGCAAGTAAGGAGCCTGACTACCAATCCTGTCGTCAAATGCAGTTCCCATGTCCATCATTTTTCCGCAACAGAGGGAAGACGCATTAGACACGAGCCGATTGAGCAGGAACAAATTCACGTTTAGAAGACTCGGCGAATCAATCAAGTACAAATCACAAACAGCGTCAATTCATTAAAATAACGCAAGCACTTTGCTGCGTGAACTGCATCTTCACCAACAGGGAGCGACTCACACCTCTGACATTCGGCGAAGGTGTTTAGGCTCAGTGTCCCGGTACCCCTCTGCCAAATCCTCTTCAAGAGCTTGCCGGGCCACCGAAGTAGCCACTTCTCGCGTGATTTCGCGAATACTGCAGGTATGGTAACGAGACCCACTTTAAACATGGATCAAAGAAACTGAACAGTCTGCAGTGATAATATCTGACGATACCGTCCATGAAAAATCTGCTAAATACAGGCAGCAATCAATTTAAGCAACAGGACCTATCAGCAAGCTCTGAGCCATCGAACGCACTGTAAAGCTGAGAGCTCAAGGTCAGGAATGGAGGATGAAACCTCTTACACAAATTAGGGAAACACAACAAAATGTGCTGGATACAGAAGCCCGAGGAGAATGCACAAGTCTAGAACGAATGCTGACCTCTCTGTCGGTGGAAAAACTATCCCTTGGTCGATCTCTTCATCAGTCATGAACGAGGCCAATCTGGGAGGAACAGATGCAAAATTGAAGGTCAGTTCAAAATCTAGTTATTCCTGTAAAATTGAAAGGACGGTAGCAAGCTCAGATAGGTGCTCTGCTTTATACGCAGACTACAACATATAGCAGGACGTTGGTCCATATAGAATGGTCAAGCAATTTTCCTGAATTGAATCCCTGGAGGTGAAGAGTGAAATGGATGTTCCCGTGACCTTCGGAAAAGGACCATGAGTTCACATTCCTACAGAGATAAACAAGTCTTAATAGGTGAAAAGTGGTGTTCCTTTTCTTTGCTTGGGATCGTGGATATCATCCGCTATATCAGTACGTTATGTATCATGCAACGGCAGTACGTACACATGCCGCCTCGCCAGCTCGCCGTCCCAAGCCCAGCAGTTGCAGAGGGGCCTGACCTTCATTCATACGTTCCAGGCATGGCTCCCCTATTGCTACACAGCTAAAATGCATACGTTTTTATAAAGCTAAGCGGCAGTGGTTAATCTCAAGCCCCAAACCAGATGCTCCAGCTGACTCAAGGGTCTGCGAGACATGACCGTGGCGTGTTGTGTTGTTCCAACAGGGGCGCTGAAAGGGCCTGTTGCGACTCATGATGTACTCACGCGCACACAAGAACTGACTGCGCGCGGGAGCAGTGGAGAAGTCTGCATCACCTAGTGGCTGCTGCATGGAGCATGCCGTCTGAGACGGACCGCGCTCCCGACAAAAGAGTGCCGAGGCCAATCCTGAAGGCAGTTGAGATAAACAGCAGCCAATGGTGAGCGAATGGTCCCTAAACCATAGCCGAGCTGCATTTTTCATTTGTCTTTTTAACATCCCCACCGATAGACTGGCAATGCACTGGGCATTCATATTGGGCTGGCATTCCTGTAAAGACATGATCACGTAACAAACAAGGGCCAATTCCACTTGAGTGGCCAGATGCCCTTGCATTCCGGTGACTCATTAGCTACAATGGAGATAGTTGGAGAAGATCTAATAGCAGAGACGCACATGTAGCAGTGAATTGAATGCAGATCTTGCATTTGATTTGATACGGAGACTTAATTTCAGATAATGGCTAGGTCACTTTCCTTAGGTCAGGACCAGATTCGATTGCTTAGTACAAACAGTGAACTCACCCAGGAAAGAGATACATGTTATTCCCCTGGTTGGCGTGGCCCATGAGTCCATGCCCTACATGTGGCCACATTCACTATGGCAGTTGAGATGGAGCCCAAATCAAGGGAAAGAATGAAAGGGTGAAGCCAAATGTAGACAAGGATGGACGTGGCCATCATGGATTGCAGGCCACAGTACTTGGATTCCGGCTGTGGCGAAAATTTTCATTACATTACTATTTACAGCAGCCAACAACTTTTGTAACTTCCAGACATACAATACTAGATAAAGTTCAATGCTCGGCACGGCCTTAAACTGTAGCAAGCGCTGCAACGGACAAGCAGCAGCAACAACCTGTGATTGGAATTGAAAATTTGCAGGATGCAACATGTATATGAAAAAACACACAGTTCAGCAAAACAGAGAGCGGGGAAGAGCTAACTTGTACTTCTCCAGTTCCACTCATAAGTGCAGAGGGCCGTCGCCATAACAAACAGTTGCATGGGGTCTGCACTGGGCAGGAGCTCACCAAAATCGACATCTCTGAAAGGACTGCCTGAAGCGAACACTATCTTGGGTCCCAAAACGCTGAATGCTTCCTCCGCCGAGCATTCCGCTGGAAGCATTTGCAAATTAAACGCAATACCATGCAACTTCAGATGAATCGGTCAAGTGCGAAGGTTAGAGAGTTTTTTCAGGTTGGCACCGCAATTTGGATGAATGCGTGATTGGCCCGGGCATCCATTACTCATTGCATGCAAAATCTAAGGCATGATGCACCAGTATAGTTTTGAACTTGAAAATCAGAGCACTGAGAGTCATTCAGGCTTAACAGAGAAGTAATAGTAAAAAAATGGAACACTGATGAGCTGGCAAACATGCATGCAAGAAATCACATGATTCTGCAAACTGAACTCAACAGTATCCTTCAAAAAACAGCGAAAAAAAAGGGTCCATGACAACACACACAGATACGAGCGCACGTACGCACGCACAGTGAATGGTAGGGTTTGAAAGTGGAAAGATTGCTGGTCGGGATGCCGGAGAGTTTTTCATTGCTTCCAGAACCTGGAGAAGATGACGTCAGTTAAAAAAGAAGACATTATCTCCAAGAAAACAAATAAGAAATAAAATCGTGAGCCCATACTATGTATGCAGGACTTATTTGAAAAGAAAAGCACTAATGTCCCAAACCATTGTCCGTATGGTAAACACGGGATGATGGCTATTCCGGGAAAAGGCAAAGCGTGGAGAAGGCGGGCTGTTCTCTCACGTCCGCGGTGAAAAGGCCTCCGATTCCAGAAAGGCCGAGCAGCATGTGCGGCTTCACGTGTTTCACCTGCATTCGATGGGGGGATCTGCTGCTGTCAAGCGATTTGGAAGCTCATAATCAACCGCAAAGGCCGTTCTCCAGTGGGTTTCAGAGACCAAGGAGACGCATAACCTAGCTTGTTCATTCTAAGGACATCACGAAGCTTCACTGACAAGATCACGGCAACTCCGCTTTGGTTTCAGAATGTAAACTCTCTCTCAACAATACTTGCAAATACACATGATGTCTGTCATTTTCAGGTCAGATATCAATCAATCCACATTGTTTGTCGGTAAAAACAATATTCCACGTGCTGTCCGTTCAACAGCTGTGTCTTCTATAAAACTTCATTGAAATTTCTCGCAAGGTTGCACCAAAAAGAAAGTCAAAATTACCCTCTGCTTACAAATACTCAAAGCCCCAAGTCACGTGTCAATATCATTTCTAGGACGACCCAACAACCATATACAAATAGGCCCTTTACTTCACGATTGTCGACGCTGGACTGCTGTTTGCAATTTGCAGGCAAACTCTTCGAAGGCACCTACCACATCCACAAGCTTCGCTCCCTCTTGAAGTCCGTCCTCGTTCACCTCTGAAGTTGGCCGGGCGTAATCGCGAGCAGCTTCATCCAAATTAGTTCGACTTTTTGTTATCAGCCCCTGCATTGAAGCTTTGTTTAACATTGGATTAGACTGACAGAGTCCAAAGACATGCGAAATTATTATGATGGACTCCAGGATTCATGGTTGACCTCAAATAGAGATGGACGTGAACAATCATACAAGACCTTAACTTACAGGAGCATATACAAATTGCATTAATGAACTGTCCTAAACTCGGGAGTTCATAACTTTAGTATCTGTCAAACATGCCATGCTTACTCTGGAGGAGTCTCGCTCAGAGATCTAAGTAGCAAATGCAACGACAAGGATGACTGTCAAACAAACGAACTCGACGAGTGCAGGGCAAGTTGGAACATGGAAATTTGGACGGAATTGCTTTATGTTATAGTACATGCTCACAGGAGATGTATCGGGTTGGCACCTCTTTATCAACGATCCAGAATTGACTAGCAGCGAGATTGAAAGCAGCAGGCCCTCCCCCCAACATGATGGCCATGGACTGCCGCACCGCGTTCACAACCCCGAGGCCCGCACTGCACATGGAGAAGGAGATGCCACCATTCGTTGGTGGTCGAGGTCCAAAAAACGAACTAGAGGGTGCAATGAGAGCAATCTGCATATGGATTCACAAGCTTAAGGAACGGGAGGTTTTTCGTCTCATCCTTGGGAGTAGCAAGCACGACTCACTGAGTATAGGCTTCCGGACCACACGAGGCGGAAGCCACCCTAATCAAACATATGCCTTTACTGAACTCACAAATGCCTATTAGAATGAAAAGCAAGCAAAGTCATAAATAGCTGACAAGGTGGAGGTCAAACACATGCCAAAATGGTCCACACAGACGCCCTAAGCCGTTAGGGATTATGGTACCAGGAACGGTCCATTCTGATGTCAGAATAGGCAAACAGGCGAACAGACCAAGGCAGGTCCCGCTTGAGTAGTTGTCAAGTGACTAAAATCCGTGAATCCTGTTTCCAAAAGGCAATGGAAGTCTGTGTAGTGAGACTAGGACTTCTGCCAACACTAGAGAAGCCAACTAATTACGAATGGAATGGATGTTTCATTTACGAAACGAGCCTCGTATGAATGCCTGTTGTAGGAGTCCTACCTTCCAGCTCCGACAACAACAATCTTCTGCTTAGTGATAGCTTCCATGGGGAGGCCTTGTGCTCGCACTGCGCCCAACAAGCCGGCCAGAGCCACGCCGGCTGTGCCCTGCAGAGAGACTCACTTTTGATGCATCAGAGCTGCATAAGGAGTAGATATGAAGGGACAACCATGCCTTTCGGCCATTCAACTATGTCTGTGACTGTTTCAAGTATTCATTGTGAAGTTCACAGAAGTCCATTGTGCCTTGCGAGTGCCATAACGGCCAGAAAGACGCAACATTTTCACCAAGTCTTTTATTTACGGCGTAGTACTGCTTTAACAGACAACGCATCATTACACATGAGCACCTTCAAACAGCTAGGAGATCTGTAGGCGTTCACCTGCACATCATCGTTGAACATGCGGTACTGATGGCGGTACCGTTGCAACAAAGGGAAGGCCCACTTCGTTTGGAAATCCTCAAACTGTTGCGAACAATCATGTATCAAGGCATAGCCCCAAGCAATCATTGTGCAATCAAGAAAATATGCAGAAAAAAAATCTACTCCTAGACGATTATAAAAATAAGGAAACAAGTTGCATATGGTGACCCCTGTTATCACTTTACTTTACGAAAGAAATGCATGCTTTTTGCAGCATAACTGTCTTACATCCGAGGATGGAACTCACAGATGCAGATGCATTAGCTGATAATAAGCAAGAGTTTGTAGCGGTAGTCCTTTCGCGAAAGAGATCTTTGAGTAACAGAATAAAGGGTTCGCAGGCTTGTCAAGGTTGGTCAGCAACTTGCTAATAGCATTACCTGTACGATGACATTTGGCCACCGCGTGAAAACTGCCTCCATGAATTCATCCAATACCGCCACATACTCATCGCCCTCAAGGCGAGGCTGTCTCAATCCCAAGTCTGCATCAAGGAGCTGTACTCAGTCTTACACGCTTACGCAGAGGAGATGCATCCCAAAAAGCAGTGGGATTCCTTCCTCTACAAGAAAGACAATACAGCAGAACAAACCACAGCAATGATCCTCGCAACAAAAGCACAATGGCAAGAGTGCAGAGCTTTTTGCCGACCATATCATCATTAGAACTTAATCTATTCCAAATGCAATGCCGCCTCCACAAAGGTGAAGCAGACAGAAGCAACAGGATAACCACGCACAAAGAGGATTGTCGAGCAGGCTTTGGTTATTAGTGCCAACATCAATTTGCACTGGCATAACCTGCACGAGATCCCTACCCGCCCATCCCCCGCCCCCAAGTCTCATCGCGACTCTGTGCCATCGATTTCCATCTTCGACATACGGTTCGGTTCGGTTCGTTGATTGAACGGCTAACTAAAGCAAATTGACTTGATTTGGACATAAGAAGCAAATTGACGACTTCCGGTAAAATTAGAATTGCCTGACTACTGAAAATTGAGTTGGGAAAGTACCCGTTGGGGATTCATGCCTGCAGCTGCGACATAAAGGTCAAGCTTCCCAATGGGAATCCCGATACCTTGAACTCCTAGGTCACCTAGACCCAGTATGCGGCTCCCATCTGTTACGACTATCATATCCACCTGACACCCAAAAAACCTACAGGTGTAAGCGGATCAAGAAACGTGTATCTGAAAGGCTTCGTTTGCTGGCTTGGCCTGAAAATATAGTTCCCAGTGGTAGCAAATCCTACAGGAAAGGACAAGGGCCTCGTCCTTTTGACATGTATGTACACACCTTTTTTGATTAATTGGAAAGAACCTCTGCAGGGCGGTAAGATTTCCATTCTAGATTTTATCTACAAAGCCTTTTCAATCACCAGGGCAATAAAAGCTATAGCCATAATGACAAAGCTCGGTGTCCATCACCCACGTGGCCTGCCTTACGGGACGAAGTTAGGCAGCTGTTCAGACATCAACTTCTTGTCAAAACAGGAAGGCATTGAGGCTTTCAAGGAATATGAAGCTGTATATTGCATGACTCCCACTCACCTGATCGGCAGGCCAATTATGCACCATAGACATCATCTCCCCACGATCTTGAGCAGAGAAATACATGCCTCGAGGACGGCGGAAAAGCCCACTATAATTTTGGCAGACAAGGCCCACCGTGGGCGTATAAATTATAGGTGCGAACTGCTTGATATTATCAATGAGAACCTGCGACAGTTACATCATCGGAGATAACAGAGCTGTCAGTGGCCCCATGTGCATTTTGCCATATCGCACTACTGCGAGGTTAACCGTCCGCAAATAGGCTCTCCAGGATTCTCCATGCCATACGCAAGCATAGCTGTAATCCGTTCTTGAATGATGAAATGTGAAACACGAGAATGACGATACTCAACTCAATTTAGTGATAAAAGCCTTCGGGAGGAGGCCAAAAGACCACACCAACAAGGAGTGGTATGTGAAGTGAGAACCGAAGTTTGAGGTTCAATTGGTGAGACTCGCTTACTCGATAATAAAGCGTCTCATTCCGATCATGAAGACGATTCAGGATACGCCACTTGGCAAGTTGGGACATCTCCCCACCATCTCGAGTAGAATTTTCAAGTTCTTTGAAGTCAGCCACTGCCGCAGAGCGTATGGAAAATTACTAGGATTAATAATATTATAAAAAAATAAAAGCTCTGCCTTTGCAAGTAGATATTTCACCGGGAGTTACAAGATTTATAATTATAGGTTGGACTTTTGAATGGCATATTCATGTATGAGCTATTAATAGCCACGGAGACTGCGACGTAAGATTCTCGCCAGCATCAGCCCTAGTTAACCGTGAAATAGCTTGAAATAATAGGTGACTTTTTGCCGAATGGGTTTGACCTTCCTCACTCAATACTGTGGATCGATGTTCAAGCATCGTTCAAAAGCCCGGCATTATAGAACTACTTCATTAAGATATAGGCTACAACCAGTCTCTGAAGGAGGAGAACTCTGCCATTCGTCAGAAGGAATAGCACTAGTACGCAATGCACTGAAGTGTGGTTCACAATCCTCTTACCAAATGCACGTTGCACGTGCAAACTTGACAAGAAATGAGATTGCTAGCTCATCATAGCCCGGAGGGTATCCAAGATCTAGGCAATGGAACTGACTCCAACCAAACTGGGGAGGTCTGTAGGAAAAAAAACTTACTGAAACGGTCCATTTGCTGCTCAAAATTCATAACCATAGGAGGAAGTAGTCCTCTCAAACCCAAACGGTCTCTTTCCGTTAGTCCAAAAGCTGTCCCCTGCGACATTCAATGAAGCAGCCTTATTTGTAAGAATGGAGAAATAATTCCTTGCAACGAGGAGTTTATCCAAAACGATTGCCAAGTTTTGGTTTCCATAGAGACCAAAGACTTTTGAGTGTTCACGTAAGGGAGCCCTCTCAGAAAAAAAAAAATCTCCATTTTATGGGCAGCTTCAAGCAGCTGAAGCAGCTGCCGGATACAAAGTAAACACGCTAAAGTGTCCTTTGCTACATATCCTTTTTAAACACATGCGATTGACAAGACGCTTGAATTTCAAACAACAAAGCCAACCTCTAAACTACGGTCGCCTTGGCGAAATATCGTAATGATCCAACAATCCTCAGGAAAGCACCACAAAGGACTTGAAAACACGTACGAAGAATGAAGTACAGAACCAGAGTATTTCTCCATGAGATCATGGATGAATTGTCAAGAAGAAATAAATTCTCGTCTAATGCGCTTGTGAACATAGCATTCCTGGCATTCAATACTTTCAAGCAGAAATCGGCCATTAAACTGTTTACGAAAAATGAAAAAGGCAAAATGCAATGTCTGCTTTGATGTTGGATCTGGTGACATGTTCTATCAGTATGCCCTGTGCCTACCTTGTTGAACCAAGGATCATGGAACAAATCTGCTCCTCGTTTGTGGACAATGCTTGGGCGCCCTGCCTGCGCATGGCGGCACCTCACACCCCTCGTGTCCAAAGGGCGGGTGAGAGGATGTTTTTCTCCGCGAAGCGCGCGGGCAAGCGCCCTGCCGAGAGTCATTGCCACCCTGCCCTGCCCTGCCGACCGACCCGAAAGCACGCAGGCGGGCGGGCGTGCAGGCGGGCGGGCGTGCAGGCGGGCAGGCAGCAGCTCCCGAGTGCTGGCCTCGACCTGCGTATGCCCTGCGCCTGCGCGCTGGGGGTTGGAGGTGCGGAAAGGGGGGGGCACGGGGGCACGGGGGCACGGGGGCACGGGATCGGCCGTGTCCAGAAGGGGGGGGGCACGAGATACCGCGCCCCTCCACCGTACCCCTTACGTCAGCGCACCACGTCACGCCATGTCACGGCCGGGGCTGGGACGGTGACTGCTCACACGGAACTCGCATGTTGCAGGCGCACAGTCCGTACTGTTCGTACCATTCGCACTTTTGTTCGTACCGTTCAGACTTTTCGCTCGGTTATCCGTACGACGACGTTCCGATTTGAACTGTTCTATGTGGTCACGTCACGGACACGAAGGGGCACGTGCCCCGGACATGCCCCCTTCTCGTAGCCCGGGCAGGGGCACGTCCGCGCCTCCAACCTCCCTGCTCGATCTCCTCGCGAAATAAAGCAATACGGAGCGCCAACGCGCCACGTGGCACGCCGTGCTGCGCCCTGCACGTTGTCCGCGCGGCGCTTTTCACGTGGCCGCCACGCGGCGCTCCCTCGTTGGCGGAGAGCGGCGGCCCTTCGGCTTCCGTCCGTAGGCCGACCGCCCGGCCGGCTCGCACTACAGTAGGAGGTTGAAGGCCGGCAGTTGACGCTGCCGTACCGCACCGTACTTGGAAAAAGTTCGTTTGGGCGGATCTTTCTCTTTTTCCGTCACGGAGCGTCAACCAGCTGACGAAGGCGAACCGTGAAAAGGAAACCATATTTAGGGTAGTGATATTTCCACCCCTTTTTTGGATCCAAACACCCCTTCCCGGCCGGGCAGATTTCAAAAGGGATCAAAAACAGAAAATGCTTTTTGCACACCTTTTTGGAATCGATACCCACCTTCTTCCGTCGGCTGATTTTATTTTTGCTAACCAAGGAAAATGATACCCCGTCACCGCATTTTGAATACTGTATCCCGCCTCCCTGAATTTTTTTTTCGAGGGAAAGAAATATCTGCCTGCCCGAATCCGCTCGTAGCGGAAGATCCGTCCGCCACGAGATCGTTCGCGGGTGTCCGTCCTTCACACGTGTGTGTCAATCGCAGCTGTCGATTCCCTCGCAGATCACACCACTGCAGATCACCGTTCGATCTGCAGCCGGGCTCGATCTTAGCGATTGGAAAGCGCCCACGAGTCCCGTCAAAGCCAAATCGCACGTGCGAGAGCGCTTGTCTCTCTGCCCGAGATCTCGTCATTTGTTTGCTCCCAGCCAATCATCATTTGCCACGTGTTACATTTTTGACGTGGAAAATTTCGATTGGTCTAAGATCTGAATATACGAAATTTTGGGTTCCTTGTGAGGAATTGGCGGGATACGTGGGCACGTGCCATGCGCTGAGACCGAGCCCGGCTGCCGATCAAATAGTGATCTGCCGTGTTTCGATCTGCGAGGGAATCGACGGCTGCGATTGACCGCACGCGTGAAAAAAAATTCAGGTAGGCGGGATATTCAAATGGGGTGACGGGTTATCATTTTCCTTGTTTCGCAGAAATAAAATCTGCCGATGGAGGGTGGTATCGATTCCAAAAAGGTGTGCAAAAAGCATTTTCTGTTTTTGATCCCTTTTGAAATCTGCCCGGCCGGGAAGGGGTGTTTGGATGCAAAAAAGGGGTGGAAATATCACTACCCCATATTTAACCATGTGACGAAATTCGGCGCCGACAACGTCATTAGCAAAGATTACGCAAAACGGCTTCTTCGTTGCTAGCTGTGGGGTTTGAACCCACGCGTACTAATGTACAGAAGATCTTAAGTCTTCCCCCTTAGACCACTCGGGCAAGCTAGCATATGAATGGCGGGTTCGCTTTAAAGTTATATTCTAAAAAGTTTTTACTCTCTCCGCGGCCTCACCCTGGAACGACGCTAACTGTTGTCGGAGTCCACTCTCCGGTCAGCGCGCGTACAGGTGAGGGGAAGCCGCTCGCATCGTCAGGCAGACAGGCAGACAGGCAGACAGACCGGCAGGCACAGCAGGCGTGCGGACGCATCCCTGCCGTACGGACAAGCACTCCCTCCTTCACAGCAGTTTTGACCTTCTCAGGGCTTCAAGCACACTCACTAATGGAGGAAGCCAGCGCAACGTACTGTGATCCTGATGCAGTATTGCAACGAACTTAAGGAAAATCTCATCGAAGGATTCCGGCTCTGTCATCATGTTGTTCCTTTTTGAATCTGCTTGCTTTGACCTTCTGCTCCGTGTCGTACTCTGTGATCCTGGGGATGATACTGTCAGCCTGTTCTGAAGAATGCAGAACAGCTAAGTTGTTTATCATAGAAAAGGAGAAGAAATGGACTTTACAGGTTGAAAAAGAGGAGACGAACAGTTGCAAAAAAAGTGAAAAGAATTAATAGAAAATACTATGAAGTTTGATGAAGGTTTCATTTTTAGTGCAAAAGAAAATGACAGGGAGAAGTTGCGTCTGTCGCTAGTAGCTTTTGAGAGCGAAGATGTAACTACTAACGATGTTGTCGTCAGATTAGGAGTAGAGACAGAGATATCTGAGTTTGATTCTGCCAGCTTGCAACATATTGGCCTTTTGGACTTGGACTCCCTCATGATTTCTTTCGGAGAATGATACTGCACCCCCGCCGTTCTGAGGTTCTGATTTGTGAAAGTTCCTATTGGCTTTTGGAACCGGTATAAGGCCACGACGAGGAATAGGTATTCGGTCTCCGGCGAGGCATACGCACATAATAGACATGTACATCTTAGGGCGGGATAAGCGATAAGAGAGTTGAAAACACATAATCTGAGGGGTGCACTGGGACCCAATCCAAAAAAAAAATGAAAGCATGAGCCTCTTGTCCTCTCTGTACCTCACTGACGTTAAGCAAGCCAGTGTCAGTGCGCACACGACCATGTCCGCATTTTCATTCAAGCTCACACAAATTTCCATTTCTAGGCGGGTGTTTCAAGCAGGAGATCTGGACCTGGAGATCAACAGTTCCCACAGTTCCCAGTATACACAAGGCAGAAGCTGCTATTCAATAGCCCAAAAAAGTTTGCCGAAAACTGTTTTATTTCAAAAAAACCAAGTGACTGCGGCGGGCAGTCAGCTGATTACATACACTCAGGCAGCTGCCGCTCTATCTCCCTCGAGCAACACCCCGCAAAGCTTCACTCTGCCGGCCCTCCCGCAAAACCCTCTCCCTCCCTCTTTATTGCAGCCACTGCTCGCTGACAGCATGCGCCCCCCTTGCTCTACCCTGCAAACTTGCTACACCCGATTCCCAAAAAGAAAGGACACCATCCCATTTCGGAATGAACATTACACGTTCCCCATAGAACAACCAGGATAGCTAAACGCAAAACATAGACGCACTACTGAGCAGCTAACACACTAGACCTATATACACTATCGTTGGATTGGAAAGCTTGTGTAAAGTACAAAATATCTACACTTTGATTGAAAAAACGTAAGGAGCTGGCACACTGGGCTGAAGGTCCCAAATCTGTTCAAACCAAACGACAAACAGGCCGTGTTCGTTTACAGCATAACTTGGAAAGTAGTAGAAATACCTTATGACCATCTGCAACAGCGAGGACCGACTGCTGAAAGTACCTGATGGAAGGTCCAGGACTCCTGCTTTCCACATTTGTACAAGACAGAGAACTAGACAATAGCCACATTCTGGTTACAACTTAACAGTGGTACCTGTACGCCATCGAACACGGAAACATATCATCGGCCACATGAAACATCGTCAAAGTAACCTTGCCGATGTGCAGCGGACTTCCCTCAGTTGCTCGTCAGACGCCATCTCTCTGTGCTCTCACGTTCTTCAGCAGCGACGCTGCTCAGCCGCCTTTCAGAGGACTTACGTTCTTTCAGAGGCTGCCTCCTCCTTCCAGGGCTCCAGAGGGCCTCGGCCCACTCGTCAGACGCAATGCTGTCCGTGTCACTGCCTGCGTCCCCCCCGTCCTCGCTGACCTGCCCGGAGCTCGCGGGCTGGCTGTGCGGCGGCAGGGCCTCCTGGGGCTCTCCCGCGCTGCTGAGGACGAGGCACAGGCTGTCGAGCGGCTGGACCTGCACTTGGCGCCTGGCCGGCAGAGACAAGCCTCGCCGCAGGACAGTGTGCAGACCTGAGCAGCCACTGGCACCTGGAAAGAAAAAGCAAATGGAGGACCACCTTCACACAAGAAATGCAAAGCGAAACAAAAAAAGACCAGCATTTTCATGGAGACAAAAAGCTGCGATCACTTTTCACAAAATTCTAATCGAGCATAGGCATGTAGAACGCTTATACCAAACGATCGCCAAATGAATGGGGGCAAAAGGAAAGAAGAAATGGCATGAAACGTTTTGAAACATCGACAATTCAAAGCAATCACCGATCTTCCAACTTTACTCAATACTCTTCACGTGTGTGCCATTCGAGCAATTACGAGGGCTTGCAAAATTCCACAAAATCAGGATAGTAAACATCACATAAACAAACGATCACTGCATTATTTTTATAGACGGCTGCAGCGTAACTCTGCTGGCAGCAGCCGCATGAATCATGAAGTCCCCTTTCACATCGAAGTCCCAAAAGCTCCTCGATGAGGCTGCACACCTGCAGACGAGTCACCGGGAAGCAGAACGCCAAGACCCGCCGGCTCCGCCGAGCTATGCTTGAAGCGGCGCTGCCCGGCAGCCATGGCTACTTTCTGGCCCGCCTTCTGTTTGGCATCGTCGGATGCCACAGCAGTCGCTGTTGTAGAGGAGCAAAGCGCTCCAGGAAGCCACGGAAGGTATCCGCCCATGAAACCGCAAGCCAGCCGTTATGTACAGAACCAGGAGCAAACAGAAACCACGGGGCGACTTCAGTTGAGAAGGTACTACTGTAGCTGCAAGGCCGGGGCCAGTCAGTGCCGGCTTCCTAATGCGGTACAGTCTCACGAAGAGCTGCGATTGTGCAGACACCACATGGCGGGCGGGGGGGGCGGCCGGGCGGGCGGGCCCAGTACAACAATGGACCACCTTCCTTCTTTCCCTCCCTCCCTCCCTCCGCGCTTCCTCGTCCTCGCCGCTTCGAGGCCGGCCCTCCGAGCCCGAGCCCCTAGGCCCTAGGCCCTAGGCCCTGGGCGAGGCGGAAGCACGACGACTCTACCGAGCGGGCCGAAATAAAAAAAAAGAAAAATCACAGCCGATGATAAGGCGGGGTTATCGGCCCACGTGGCTCCACCAGGTCACATCGGACGGTCAGAAGGAGCTAAAGGAGGCCATTACAGAATCGTGGCCGTCCGAGACGTGCCTCGGCCAGGTCACATCGGACGGTTGAGTCGAGCTAAGGGAGGCCATTACGGAATCTTGGCCGTCCGAGACGTGAATTGGCCAGGTCACATCGGACGGTTAAAAGAGGCTACCTCGAGGTACCATTTTAATCGGAGCCGTCCACATCGTGACGTGGCTCAATCCTCATAGCTTGGCCACCGACGTGGCAAAGTGTGGGAAGGACTTTCACAAGATCGGTTCACCGACACTACCGTACGGTTCGTACCGTAATCTGGTCCGGGACTGGTGACCGGGCCACTTCAAAAATACAGTAACCCCCCCACTCAAAAAGAAATCAGGGGGAAAGGATATCCAAAAAGGGGGGAGCGTCCATCATTCTCCCTCAAATTGGTTTAAAAAGGGTAGTGATATTTCCACCCCTTTTTTGGATCCAAACACCCCTTCCCGGCCGGGCAGATTTCAAAAGGGATTAAAAACGGAAAATGCTTTTTTCATAGCTTTTTGGAATCGATACCCACCTTCTTCCGTCGGCTGATTTTATTTTTGCTAACCAAGGAAAATGATACCCCGTCACCGCATTTTGAATACTGTATCCCGCCTCCCTGAATTTTTTTTTTGACGAAAAGAAATATCTGCCTGCCCGAATCCGCTCGGAGCGGAAGATCCGTCCGCCACGAGATCGTTCGCGGGTGTGTCCTTCACACGTGCGTGTCAATCGCATCTGTCGATTTCCCTCGCAGATCGCACCACTGCAGATCACCGTTCGATCTGCAGCCGGGCTCGATCTTAGCGAATGGAAAGCGCCCACGAGTCCCGCCAAAGCCGGATCGCAAGTGCGAGTGCGCGCGTCCCTCGGCCCGAGATCTCGTGCATTGTCAGCTCTCAGCCAGTCAACATCTGCCACGTGTTACATTTTTGACATGGAAAACTTTGATTGGTCCAAGCTCGCAATGTACGAAATATTGGGTTCCTCAAAGTTGCAACCGTACGATATTTGTACGGACCAACTTTTGAGACGAGTTTGGCGGGATACGTGGGCACGTGCCATTCGCTGTGACCGAGCCCGGCTGCAGAGCAAATATGTTGCGATCTGCGAGGGAATCGACGGCTGCGATTGACCGCACGCGTGAAAAAAAATTCAGGTAGGCGGGATATTCAAAATGGGGTGACGGGTTATTTCCCTGTTTCGCAAAAATAAAATCTGCCGATGGAGGGTGGGTATCGATTCCAAAAAGGTGTGAAAAAAGCATTTTCCGTTTTTAATCCTTTTCGAAATCTGCCCGGCCGGGAAGGGGTGTTTGGATCCAAAAAAGGGGTGGAAATATCACTACCCTTTAAAAAACCCGTAAATATGACATGTACGGACGAAGCAGTACAGTAATACTAGCCGCCTGCTTGGCCGCCTGCTTCCTGCCGGGCGCCTGCCTCCCTCCCTCCAATGTTGCAAGAATTTTGTGGAGAACTTGCTTCAACATTTCTCATTTTTTAATCGTTGAGCCAGAATCTTCAGTAATTGGATGGGAAAAACAATTTCATTAAAAGGCATTCGTCATTGCAAATAGTTTGATAGATTGAACGCTCCTCAGCGGTCATTTTGAGTAGTTTACATCAGTTCTAGAGCCCTCGTATTCAGCTTAGAACCATCAAGAAACCATTAAAACATTTTTTATTTTATTCCCAATTGTAGTTCCTCTTTCAGTTTCTGTTTTTGTGATTAAAACCCAAAATTTTGGAGATTATGATTTGGAATTTAGTTTTTGTGTGGAGGTTTCCAAACTATGATTGATTTTAAAAAGAAATCCAAATGAAATTGAAATGAAATTGTGATGAAATTTTCCCCTTCACCTTCATTTTAAAAAGATGATATTGATTTGGGAGAACTATATACCGCCCCCCCTTTTTTGGTTATCCCGCCACTGTTTTTTTGAAATCCGACCCTCCCATTTCGGCTATTCTGCCCCCTGTTTTGAAATATCCCGCCCCCCCCCAATTTGGATATTCCCCCCCCCGTTTTCTCCTTCTCACACATCAGCGCAACGTTCGAGAGAGTGAGCAAAGGAGAGAAACAGAGTGAGCAGAGGAGTGAGAGCAAAGGAGAGAGAGACTAGAGTAGAGAGCACAGGAGAGAGCAAAGGAGAGAGAGTAGAGGAGAGAAAGACTAGAGGAGAGAGAGCAGAGGAGAGAGAGAGAGAGAAAGAGAGAGAGAGAGGGAGAGCAGAGTGAGAGCAGAGGAGAGAGAGTAGAGGAGAGAAAGACTAGAGAGAGAGCAAAGGAGAGAGAGAGTGAGTAGAGGAGTGAGAGCAAAGGAGAGAGAGACTAGAGTAGAGGAGAGAGAGCAAAGGAGAGAGAGAGAGGAAAGAAAGACTAGAGGAGAGAGCAAAGGAGAGAGAGAGAGTGAGTAGAGGAGTGAGAGTAGAGAGAGAGACTAGAGGAGAGAGCAAAGGAGAGAGAGAATGAGCAGAGGAGAGAGCAAAGGAGAGAGAGAGAGTGAGTAGAGGAGTGAGAGCAAAGGAGAGAGAGACTAGAGGAGAGAGCACAGGAGAGAGCAAGGGAGAGAGAGAGAATGAGCAGAGGAGAGAGCAAAGGAGAGAGAGAGAGTGAGTAGAGGAGTGAGAGCAAAGGAGAGAGAGACTAGAGGAGAGAGCACAGGAGAGAGCAAGGGAGAGAGAGAGAATGAGCAGAGGAGAGAGCAAAGGAGAGAGAGAGAGTGAGTAGAGGAGTGAGAGCAAAGGAGAGATATTCCTCTTCTTACTACTCTCTTCCAGACCTCTGTCCTCGTAGGTCCCCCCGCTAAAGCATTGCAGGTAGATTCGGCGGATATCGCTATGCTTGCCGATCTTGATGTGAAATTCTTCCTTCTTGTAGTGCTTGGTCAAGACTTGTACAAGCTCATCGTGAGTCTTATACTCAGTCATTTGTGTGGAGATTGCAAACCGAGAGGAAGAAGGGAAGGGAGGGGTGGGGAGGGAAGGGGAGGGAGGGGTGGGGAGGGGAGGGAGGGAGGGAGGGGAGGGGAGGGAGGAGGAGGGAGGGAGGGAGGGAGGGAGGGAGGAAGGGGAGGGGAGGGAGGAGGGAGGGAGGGAGGGGAAGGAAGGGGAGGGAGGGAAGGGGAGGGAGGAAGGGGAGGGAGGGAGGGAGGGAGGGAAGGAAGGGGAGGGAGGGAGGGAGGGGAGGGGAGGGAGGGAGGGAGGAAGGGGAGGGAGGAAGGGGAGGGAGGAAGGAAGGGGAGGGAGGGAGGGAGGGTAGAGAGCCAGGAGGCGGAAAGAAATATTCAAAGCAGGCGATCTCCTCCGGGAATATCCATTAGGGGTCTCGGACTTAAACAAAACTTGGTAATAAATGTGACTTGGTAATTGTGTCGGGGATAGAAATTGGTAATAATGATTACTTTGCCTAACCTCGTGCTTCTAACCAAATGCAGTTTCAACGCCGGTAATCAGACAAGTCCAATTGGTCATGTATGCCCCAGACTTGTAATCGCATGCCTCTATCACTGAACTTATCACCACCCAAAGCGGTGGTTTTAGGTCTCAGCGAAAGGAAATGGTAATGGAACGGGCGTCACCATGGCGTCCACACCCGACGACATCCCCTCCCGCCTTGCGCCCGCCCTGGTCGGGTTGCAATTCAAAATTGCGGCGTCGGCGTCGAATATCGGCGCGATCCTACGCGCCGTTAGCAGCCTTTTTTAAGTTTGAGACCCCGTAGCGGTAGTAGAAGTTAGTCATCGCGCCTTTGGAAATTGGTCATACCGCAAATGCGGAGTGGTGATAAAGTCCGCGTCGCGTCCGCGATCACGGTTACGTTAAAGTAGCGAGACTATTAGTTGACTCGAAAACGGTATCATTACAGCAGTAGTGGTAATCGTTTTTTAAGTCTGAGACCCCCTATTGGGGGAGGGGGGCAGAATAGCCGAAATGGGAGGGTCGGATTTCAAAAAAACAGTGGCGGGATAACCAAAAAAAGGGGGCGGTATATAGTTCTCCTTGATTTGGAGTAATTGACGATGGATGGAAAATCGATATCGAAATCGACATCGACACGACACGATACGGAGCGATATGGTACGATATGATACGATATGGTACGGTACGATACGTACGGATATACATGAACACTAACATAATACCGCCCGCCTATTATTATATTATTGTTAACTCGCCCCCATATTTGCCAAAACCATTGCGAAATTATGAGGGCTGTCTACTGTACCTACAAACGACGGGGGAAGGGAAGGAGAGACAGAGGGAGGGCGATGGCGAGAGCCCTGCAGGTGCTCGCGTTTACTATGGCGGCGCTGCTGCTGAGAGGAGTTCAGGGGCACCAGTTTTCCTCTACGGCCGCAGATGAGAATGTGGCTCGGAGGAGTTTAACCGACTTTTCAGGTGGAGAAGGATCCACCGGTGTTGATCCGCTGAGAGTAGATGCGAGTGGGGGGTGTATCCTGGGCATGGACAGCCGGTCGCTGGGCGCGCGATCGGAGGAGGAAACGCCGTGGACGTACTTCGAGGAGAGGGGCCGCAATCTGCCGTTTTGGGTCGCCACCAAATTCATCAACAAGTGGGTGGAGGGGCCTCTTCCACTTGTTCAAAAAAGATCCAGAATGAAACATTTATTCTGGTTCTCTCACTTTATTTTTCATTCTTGTTGGTTCTTTATACTGGAAAATCAGCAGGTCTAGTAGAGTGAACCGGTGCTCGAGTAGAGCCAATTTTTTTATTTCTTTTGGGTATTTTGAGTTCCGTCGTGGGAATGCTGCTTATGCCCTTTCTTTTTCCAGACATTACGCTGAAAAGCACGGTTACAGGTACGTCTTTAAGAGACCAAGTGCCTTTATTGTGCCTAACGGGAAAGAGGAACCACGCGCAGATGCTTGGTATAAGGTGCAGACTTCTTCAGAAAACGACATGTTGCTATAGATCTAATAGTAAGGAAAATGTTAATTCGGCTTTTACGAGATCAAAACAGCTCATCATGTACTACCTTTTCATTTATGTAGAAATGTCCTATTTGGCTGTTCAGTGATAAAATCAATTTCTTTTCGCAGATAAAGCTCATGAAGGAGCAGCTGCTGTGCTGCTGCCGGTGGATTTTCTTCGTCGACTCGGACGCCTACTTTCGAATGAACAGCCACTCCCTCTCTATTGAAGAGTGGCTTGGAAAATTGAATGAGTCGGTTAGACGAGAGCTCTCTCTCCCTCCCCCACTCTCGCTCTCGCTTCCCTCTGTTGCACTCTCTCCCCTCTCTCAAAACCCTAAATTCCCCTTTCTTCCCTCTGTCACTCACTCTCACTCTCGCTCCCCTCTCTTTCTCCCCCCTCTCACTTCTCTCTCACTCTCTCTGCCCCCCTCCCCTCTCTCGTCTCCTTCCTCTCCCTTTCTTTCTCCTTAAACCCTATTCCCTCCCCCACCTCTATCCCTAATGCTTTAACCTTCATTTCCAACACAAGCAGAGCATGGCCAATGACCGACTTCTAACCCCAACTGTCTGATTCAGTATTTCCCTTAATTTTTATTCCAGGACTATTTCGCCGAGCTCGAATCCAAGGGAGTGGACCTTCAGAACCAGATCTGGTATCCAGAGCATCCTCTTCGCCTGCTTGAATCGGACGATTCCGACACAAAGTTGATCGCGTTGATCCCAAGAAACAGCGATAATCAGAACGGTTTCTGTAGAGAGGAACTTAACTTTCTTCGGAATTTACCGGCGACCAATTGCCCGGATTTCTTCAATTCTGGAATCATGATGTTGAGAAATACAACGTTGACTATTGAGGTAAGAGCTGGCTCAACTCTTGCATTTTGCTGAAATTTGAGTTTTCCTGCCAATCATTCTCTCTGAGAATCGTCTCCTGCCTCACTTTCTCTCTCTCTCTCTCTCCCCCTCCCTCTCACTCTGTGTTCGGCCCCTCCGTCCAAGTATCTCCCTCTCCCTCTCACCCTATTGCTTGTTCCTACTCGTTTCCTCCCCCTCCATCACGTCTCCTCTCTCTCAATTTTGGCTCTCTCACATTTCCTCTGTCGTCTCTCTCTCCCGTACTTTTCCACTATTCTCTATCACTTCATTTTCATCCTCCCTTTCCACTCCCTCCCACTCCCCCCCCTCGCATTCACACCAACTCACTCTCGCCACCTCCCACTCCCCCACACTCTCCCATCCCTCCCATTTCCATCCAACTCACACTCCACCTACATTCTCCCACCATTTCCCACCCTCACTAACTCCCTCCCACACCCCCCACACTCTCCCGTCCCATCTTCTCCCACTCCAACAAACTCCTTCCCACTCCTGCCCACTCTTTCACACTCCCATATCTTCCTCTCCCACTACCGTCCACTCTCTCTCTCTCTCTCCCGCAGTTCCTGGACGATTGGTACAACGAACAACGTCCCCAGTACCTGCTTTCACATCCGTGGGAGCAGCGCAACCTGAACATGATCTGCAACAAGTACAGGGACCACATCGTCGCCGTTCCGTACATGGAGGCCACGGGCCCCGAAGGCCGTCAGATCCGCCACGTGTGGGGAGATGTGGGGTCCACCCGGCGCCACAGCCGCATCCGGGAGGCCGCGCTAGGAGTTGTAGCAGCCATGGCGATGGAGAGCGGCGCCTGAATGAAGAATTCATTAAGCGCCGAAATTCCAACTTTGAAATTTTAGACTCAGAGAAAGTTATTGTTAGTTCATTGGTTGGACATTCGATCATCCAATGATCATTCGATTATCATTCGATGATCATTTGATCATCAAGTTACGTTTAAGATTGGTAGGAGATGAGAATGTTCGACTTATGTCATGACCTATAAATAGACAACTATCAAAAAAATAATCGAAAGTAAACTTAGAGTGCGTAACATGGTTAGGGATGGATATTCTAATGCACCCTCGAGCTTTACTATTCAATTTCATTGTTTGAAAACTCAGGCAAAAAGAAAAAGGGGTCTTTTAGGGGTTTTCTAAGGGTTTGTAGGGTTTTTAGGGTATTTAAGGTTTTTAGGGTATTTATGGTGTTTAGGGCTTTTAGAGGGAGGGAGCCAAAGGCCAAAAGAGGCAAAAGGCACTTAAGAGACAAAAGAGAAAAGAGAACAAAGACAAAGGGAAGTGGGAGAGGAACCAAAGAAGAAGAGACAAAAAGAGGGAAAAGGAGGGGAACCAAAAGAAGGAGCAAAAAGAGACAAAAGAGACAAAAGAGAGGAGCCAAAAAGGGAGGGCAAAGAGAAGAGGGGAAAAGAGACAAAGAGAGAGAAAAAGCAACAACAATATGAGGAAAGAGACAAAGAGAGGGGAAAGAGAGCAAAGAGGAAAGAAAAAGAGGGCAGCCCGCGTTGCCAGAGCCCGCAGGAAACCCACGAGCCCGCGAGGCCAGCCCGCGATCGCCCAGGCCACGATCAAAATCAATGAGCCCACGACCCACTTAAAGGGTTTTAGGAGTTTTAGGGTTTTAGGGTTTTAGGGTTTTACCCAGGGTTTTAGGGTTTTACCCCAAGTTTTTTTACTAAAGTTTTTTTAAAGGGTTTTTAGGGTTTTACTGCAGGGGTTTTAGGGTTTTACGGGGTTTTAGGGTTTTCCCAGGGTTTTAGGGTTTTAGGGTTTTAGGGTTTTAGGGTTTTAGGGTTTTTAGGGTTTTTTAGGGTTTTAGGGTTTTAAGTTTTAGGGTTTTAGGGTTTTCCGGTTTTAGGGTTTTAGGGTTTTGGGGTTTTAGGGGTTTTAGGGTTTTAGGGTTTTAGGGTTTTAGGGTTTTAGGGTTTTAGGGTTTTTAGGGTTTTAGAGGTTTTAGGGTTTTAGGGTTTTAGGGTTTTCCCAGGGTTTTTAGGGTTTTAGGGTTTTAGGGTTTTAGGGTTTTTAGGGTTTTCAGGTTTTAGGGGTTTTAGGGTTTTTAGGGTTTTAGGGTTTTTACACTTTAGGGTTTTAGGGTTTTAGGGTTTTGCCACCCCAGGGTTTTAGGGTTTTAGGGTTTTAGGGTTTTAGAGTTTTAGGGTTTTTAGGGTTTTACTAGGGTTTTTAGGGTTTTAGGGTTTTAGGGTTTTAGGGGACTTTAGGGTTTTAGGGTTTTTAGGGTTTTAGGGTTTTAAAACTTTAGGGTTTTACAAGCTTTAGGGACTTAGGGTTTTAGGGTTTTAGGGTTTTCCCAGGGTTTTAGGGTTTAGGGTTTTAGGGTTTTAGGGTTTTAGGGTTTTAGGGTTTTACTACCCCAGGGTTTTAGGGTTTTAGGGTTTTTAGGGTTTTAGGGTTTTAGGGTTTTTAGGGTTTTTAGGGTTTTGGGGTTTTAGGGTTTTAGGGTTTTAGGGTTTTGGGGTTTTAGGGTTTTAAGTTTTAGGGTTTTAGGGTTTTAGGGTTTTTACAGGGTTTTTAGGAGTTTTAGGGTTTTTTACTTTAGGGTTTTAGGGTTTTACTAGGGTTTTTAGGGTTTTTACCTTTAGGGTTTTTAGGGTTTTAGGGTTTTAGGGTTTTAGGGTTTTAGGGT
>CM074816.1:2102240-2181208 GCA_037447605.1 Zygnema circumcarinatum
ACGCGACGTGACATGTGTGTCACGTCACGGACGCCATATTATATAGTGCATAGTTTTATTATGGGAAGTAACCCACCCACACTACTTTGTCATAGTCTCGGGTCTTATTCTGTGCCTGCTCGTGCTGCTAGGCTGCCTACACTTGTGTCGTGAGGTAGTGAGTGAGAGGGACCTTGAAGTAGTGGGAGATGTTGATGTATAGGGTACATCAAGGTGTTGGTACTTAGTTCCTAGCATGAATGTTGTCCGGGACATCAATGTGGTGGTATAGGGACAATGTCATGTATGAATGGTCATGTTTGGTGTAGGACCGAACATGGGGGGTGCCCGTATCATTAGGGCATGGTACGGCAGGTCTAGGGAAGGTCTAGGGTCGTAGAATTACGACTTAGGCTTAGACCGTACCAAAGGGGGTGCACGGAATGTGCTTGACCGAAAAGGAGCGCGGCCGTACGGACGGCGCGCGACTGTACGGACGACGCGAAACGTATGGACGCGGAGATATTTGGCGCGAGAGGCGGATCTGCACGAAGCGACATGATTGGTCGCGCCAGCGTGCAGATAGCGATGCAGTCTTCGGGCGTGACATGACGCGGAAGTCGGTTGAAGAGATTGGAGATGTCGGCGGCGAATGAGGAGGCGGCACGTGGCACTGTTTGGACCCTTAGTGCGGTCCGCGGCTCTGACGAGGTCAACTGAGAAGGGGACCGAGTCAGCACTTGAGCGGGCGGCGGATATGTACGGCTGGGCGGCGGACGTGTACGGCCGGGCGGCGGAACAGTACGGACGACCTTGCGTAGGTCGGTGCTGGCGTAGGTTTACGTGAAGTCGTGTAGCTGGCTGTTGAACGCGTAGCTGGCCGTTGAACGGCTTGCTGGCTGTTGAATGCATGCGCTTGCTAGTGCGCCTGTGACGTGACATCGGGTGTCACGTCACGCCGGCCGCCATAGTTTAAGAGGGAGCAAGCTTGGCTCTCTCACTCACTCACTCTCTCTGAATGTTATGCTGCTCGACCGTTGTTGTAAAGGAAGAGTAGGCAGAGGCTGAGGCCTAGAGGAGTCCGGCCTTGTGTATGAAGGTCGTGAAGGAACTAGCTCTCATCATGCTAAGCTTTAGTGAAGAAGCTAGATGGTGTGTCCCTCATGTGTTGAGGTAGAGGAGGAGTTCATGGAGGCGAGTAGTGCTTGGCTACTGCAGTTGGGGTGTAGGCTATCTATGAGAGGATAGGATAGTGCTCATGAGAGGAGGAGAATCTAGCATAAGGGATCTATGTAGATTTCCTCAAGAGCTTGTATTACACTCATGAAGTTTAAGGAGTTTTAGGGCCGTGGGCTTTCTCCTTACTATTGTATCATTCGTCATGTGAGTCCTCGTGTTGGATTAGCGTGGTGGATGAGTGGAGGCGACCATTGTATGGGCGGTGTGTTGCTCCACACGAGGAGATCATTGGAGGAGCGTGGAGTTGAGGAGCCGAGACCATGGAGGAGATGAAGAAGTTCACTTGTTGAGGTGGGGAGTTTAGTTTCCGCTGTGCGCACCTGGCAAGAGGTGGACGAGAAGGCATATCGTGGCGGAAGCGGTATGTGGCCCAAGGAGAAGAAAAAGAAAAGTTTTGAGCTCTGATACCCAGGGCATGTGTTGCCCTTTCCTTGTGTCTTTCCTTTCTTGCTGCCCCTTGCACCAACAAGTGGTATCAGAGCTAAGGGTTGAAGTCTTGGAGCATCTAGTGCTTAAGATTCAGTCTTAGAGCTTATGGTTGTAATCCGAAAGAGTACCAAGTGAGAGTGAGGGTCTTGGAGCATACTAGAGTGGGGGGTTTCAGATCCTTGAGAGTATGAGTTCCAAAGGGATAGATCCTTGACTAGAGAAAGAGCTAAAGGGTAGTTCTTTGTGGGAGCCTAATGGCTGGCTCAAGGGTACTCAAAAGGATGTAGTTATGGTCAAACTCCTAAATCACGTTGATGGTTTCATTTGTAGCAAGCAAGTTGCCGAAGACTTAGCTTTGAGGAGCTAGAGTCATGAGAGGATGCGTTGAAGTACTAGTCTTGACAGCTCAAGGGAAGAGTGCGAAAGAAGGCTAGGTTAACGGCATTGGAAGTGGCGCTGTTTTGAGAGACTCGGCTCAAGGGAGCCAAGGTCCGGCGGCGTGGAGGTGGTGCATCGAGTTGCACACATTCGAGGTGACCCAACTCAGCGGAGTTGGAGGAGGCAGCGTGAGAGACGCACAAGCAAGGGTGGCCTAACCCTTTGGAAGCTTGTATACTCGGATATGTCAAAGGCGAAGTTGCTTCATCGAAGGATTCGAGGGGAGGACTTGACGGCACTTCGAGAAGTGGAGAGGGCTCCAGTGCCATATCGAGATTGCCATGGTATGTGGAGGGGAAGACCCTTCAAACACGCTCTTGGGGTTAGAGACTAGCTTTTGGAGTTAGAGACTAATGAACTAGTATCTTCACATCGGTTGTGGGAGAGGCTAGGAGAGGTGTAGGGTGGCAAGGAGTGCCACGTAAGAAGGAAGTAGTTCACTTCAATGCGTTTGGGGTGAAGGAGGCCCAAGATCTAAGATCTAGGGGAGAAAGCTGCCCAAGGAACCATTGCTTAAATCCTGACTAGTCTGGTGGACAGAGCTAGTGGAATTGATAATCACTAAGATGTTAGTGAAGGACCACTAAGGAGGAGTTTAGGGAATTCCCCAAGGAGTAGTGGAGGAGATCAATTCGGAGGTAGGAAGGTCGCAACTTTCTACAAGGAGTCTACTTCACGGAGGAGTAGATGTAGCAATGGAGGAGAATGGATCGAGTCAAGTGGCGTTGACGACCATTCAAGGAGGGGCAAGGCTGAAGTCGGACGAGGAGGATTCCACTCCAAGTTGACTTGAAGAAGACGAGAGATTATGGGAAGTCCTTTGGAGATCACATTGCTAACGAACTTGCAGGGCTGATTCTTGTGGAGGGATCATTCGGATCCAAGGAGACGTCAACATGGAGGCTCAAGTGTGTCCAGACGTGGACCTGATCTATGTTCGAAGAGTTTGCTGGGAGTGCACGCCTAGTTTATTCGGGAACATGGGATAGAGATTTTTTCGGAGGAGGAGCCAAGTTGTTGATCTCAAGAGGAGGCAAGAGAAGCTGGTGGATCTCGAAGGAGAAGTGGCGTATAGGCGTCTTGGAAGACAAGGTTAAATCATTTTGGAAGCAAGCAGGTGGAGTTAGATGCAGGTTGCTGTGAATTTCGTCACATGCAAGTAGTGGAGACCCTTGTGAAGGGTGAGAGCGGAGTAGCTTGTACTTCTTCGAAAAGGGGAAGGTGCAGCGGTGGACGTTGGCACGATAGCTTGTGGAGCTCGGCATCGAAGTACTTGGACACCTAAGCTGGAAGAGCTTGAAGACGCTTGCAAGGACTAGGATCTTGAGAGGTGCCTAGGTCCGGGAGTCACAAGAGGGAAGAGGCATCGACATGGAGCTGGCGTGATCGCACTCATGAGGGGATGGCGCTTTAAAGCAAGGTACCGCAACCTTGCACCTTTTTGGTGATAGAATTTGGAGGGACAGGTTTCGGATTTCCCTTAAAGGAAGAAGATAGTAAGACTCAGGTACATGGTTGGAGGAGGGTGCTTCTAGTGTAGCCCGAGAGACCCAATCGTGCCTATCATTAGCGGAGGAGCAGCAAGACCATAGGCTGGAGATGCTGACTTCAGATGACTTCTGTCCGGAGTGGGAGAAATGAAGAAGATGCTATGATAGAGGAGGCTGAGCAGTCTTGAAGCGTTGAAGCGAAGACCTTGAAGATTCGAGGAGCTGCGAGTGATCATGGAGATCAAGTGGCGGCAAGGAGCGCTTGGAGGCGCGGCTGGTGGCAACGGAATCAAGGGACGAGCAGAGTGTGGAGAATGTCATCATGATGATGGTGCAGTACACTTCCCTTCGTAGTATTCCTTAGAAAGTCACTAAAGCTGAGTGAGGTGTTTTCAGATGCATAAGAAGGTGCAAGAATTACACTCGTTGGAGAAATTGACACGCAATCAAGAAAGTGTCAAGCAGGGTTTGTAGGACCTTGATAGGGGAAGAGGAACATCTGGTTAGCTGGCTCATTGATGGAGTAAGTGAGCAGAATTAAGACCCCAAAGGTGGAGTACAAGAGGAGGGTGCCGAGATGTCGAAGCTAGAGGTGGCTTTGGAGGACCAGTCCTTGTACAAGGAGGCTGTTTAGCTTAAGAGGGGGTAGTTAAGGTGTTCAGATTCGACCTTGGCAGATGGTGCCGAGGGGAGCTTGTCCATGGGGGACAAAGGTAGTTCATAGTGTGGGGTCCCAGGATCGTGTAGAGGAAGTTGTTGGTGAAGACGGCACTTCATTTGGGTGGAGGCCTACAACAAATGGCGAGAGTACCACTAGGAGGATTCGAAGGACAACTATGAAGGACCTCATGTTTATGAGGGGGTGAGCGGCAATGAAGCAGACGACATTTTGAATGTGTGAGATGGGAGGAGAAGTTGTGACTTCTCGGGTTTACCTTGGAGGATGAATTTGGAAGACTTTGGGGAAGTTGAAGGTTCCCAACACATTGTTGACAAGGTGTCAATTGCGCTCAAGGAGGTTCTGATGTGCAACGATTGCACATGCGGAGTGAAGACCATCTTCAGGAGGAGGTGGCCCGGGGGAGAGTGCAATGGCTGTTGCATTCACGGTGGAATCAATTCAAGGGAATTGGTGAGCAAGCGGCAAGGTATGCTTAAGTGTTGCTTAAGCTTAGGGTGCCATGTTAGTATAGCTTGCAAGGAACTTACGTACCAAGAGGGGGATTGTTGATGTATAGGGTACATCAAGGTGTTGGTACTTAGTTCCTAGCATGAATGTTGTCCGGGACATCAATGTGGTGGTATAGGGACAATGTCATGTATGAATGGTCATGTTTGGTGTAGGACCGAACATGGGGGGTGCCCGTATCGTTAGGGCATGGTACGGCAGGTCTAGGGAAGGTCTAGGGTCGTAGAATTACGGCTTAGGCTTAGACCGTACCAAAGGGGGTGCACGGAATGTGCTTGACCGAAAAGGAGCGCGGCCGTACGGACGGCGCGCGACTGTACGGACGACGCGAAACGTATGGACGCGGAGATATTTGGCGCGAGAGGCGGATCTGCACGAAGCGACATGATTGGTCGCGCCAGCGTGCAGATAGCGACGCAGTCTTCGGGCGTGACGTGACGCGGAAGTCGGTTGAAGAGATTGGAGATGTCGGCGGCGAATGAGGAGGTGGCACGTGGCATTGCTTGGACCCTTAGTGCGGTCCGCGGCTCTGACGAGGTCAACTGAGAAGGGGACCGAGTCAGCACTTGAGCGGGCGGCGGATATGTACGGCTGGGCGGCGGACGTGTACGGCCGGGCGGCGGAACAGTACGGACGACCTTGTGTAGGTCGGTGCTGGCGTAGGTTTACGTGAGACCGCGAAGCTGGCTGTTGAACGCGTAGCTGGCCGTTGAACGGCTTGCTGGCTGTTGAATGCATGCGCTTGCTAGTGCGCCTGTGACGTGACATCGGTGGTCACGTCACGCCGGCCGCCATAGTTTAAGAGGGAGCAAGCTTGGCTCTCTCACTCACTCACTCTCTCTGAATGTTATGCTGCTCGACCGTTGTTGTATAGGAAGAGTAGGCAGAGGCTGAGGCCTAGAGGAGTCCGGCCTTGTGTATGAAGGTCGTGAAGGAACTAGCTCTCATCATGCTAAGCTTTAGTGAAGAAGCTAGATGGTGTGTCCCTCATGTGTTGAGGTAGAGGAGGAGTTCATGGAGGCAGGTAGTGCTTGGCTACTGCAGTTGGGGTGTAGGCTATCTATGAGAGGATAGGATAGTGCTCATGAGAGGAGGAGAATCTAGCATAAGGGATCTATGTAGATTTCCTCAAGAGCTTGTATTACACTCATGAAGTTTAAGGAGTTTTAGGGCCGTGGGCTTTCTCCTTACTACTGTATCATTCGTCATGTGAGTCCTCGTGTTGGATTGACGTGGTGGATGAGTGGAGGCGACCATTGTATGGGCGGTGTGTTGCTCCACACGAGGAGATCATTGGAGGAGCGTGGAGTTGAGGAGCCGAGACCATGGAGGAGATGAAGAAGTGCACTTGTTGAGGTGGGGAGTTTAGTTTCCGCTGTGCGCACCTGGCAAGAGGTGGACGAGAAGGCATATCGTGGCGGAAGCGGTATGTGGCCCAAGGAGAAGAAAAAGAAAAGTTTTGAGCTCTGATACCCAGGGCATGTGTTGCCCTTTCCTTGTGTCTTTCCATTCTTGCTGCCCCTTGCACCAACAGGAGAACTTCATTGTGGGAAGACAGTTTTATTATAAGGAGTTTTAGAGCCGTGAGCTTTCTCCTAACACTCTCTCATTGTGATTTCCGTTGTGCTTGTCTTGTAGCTTCATTCTGTTGTTATGGGCGATGAGTGAAGTAAGATAGAGCTTTGAGTGTTTGAATGTCTTCATCCGTGGGAACTCAAGTTCCAATGGAGGGCGACACCCAAGGTGGCGCCGGAAGTGGGGAGCAAACCCCTGCTTCAACAACTATCACTTTGTACTCTTCAGGATTTCAATCATAAGCTAGGACTGAACCTTAAGCAACAAATGCTCCAAGACTTCAACCATAAGCTTTGATACCACTTGTTGGTGTGAGGGGGCAGAAGGAGAGACCTAGTGGAAGGATAAAAACAAGCTTTAGTGAAACTCTAAAACTTCTTCCACTTCTACTTAGGCCACATACCGCATCCGCCACAGTATGCCTTCTCTTCCTCCCCTCACCAGGTGCGCACAGCGGATTGCGCCACCTACAAGAACACTTCTTCATCTCCTCCATGGTCTTGGCTCCTTCAGCTCCACGCTCCTCCAATGGTCTCCACGTGTGATGCGACACACCGCCCATACAATGGTCGCCTCCACTCATCCATCACTCCAATCCAACACAAGGACTCACATGTGACAAATGACACAAGTATAAGGAGAAAGCCCTCGGCCCTAAAACTCCTTAACATTCATAGGTGTAATACAAGCTCTCTTAGGAAATCTACATATAACCTTATGCCCGATTCTCCTCCTCTCATGAGCACTACCCTATCCTCTGATAGGCAGCTTACACCCCAACTGTAGTAGCTAAGCACTATATGCTTGCTTGAACTTCTCCTCTACCTCAACACGAGAGGGACACATCTCTAACTCTTTCACTAGAGTTAACCATGATGAGAGACAGTTCTTTCACGACCCCCTACACAAGGCCGGACTCCTCAAGGCCTCCGCCTTCGCCTACTCTTCCTAACACGAAGGTTGAGCAGCATAACGTTCAGAGTGAGTATGAGCGAGTAAGTAGGGAGCCAAGCTTGCTCCCTCATATACCATGGCGGCCTTTGTCACGTGACGCCGTCATGTCACGGCCACCCATGCAGCGCCTTGCAAGGGCCTTATCCTGATCTTAATCGTGCTCCGTCGGATCCTCCTTGGCTCACACGGATCCAGCTCCTCAGCCCGTCGGATCCAACTCAGCCTCATCTTGATCCTCGTCCTGCACCGTACGATCTGACTCCTCACTAACTCAGCTGCATGTGGGACCCCGTAAGCCTACGGTCGCCACCGACCTAGGCCCTACAGGCCTTACCCCGAATCTGACACGTGGCGCCTTCCGATTCGCCACTGTCCTCCACATGAGACACTGCTGATGCAGCGCCTCCTCACTCCTGATTCACTGCGCCGACATTCTGATGTCGCGCCTTGTCACTTTCGAATCTGCCGCGTCGCGCCACGTCACTTCTGACTCCGCCGCGCTGTGCCTCAGCACCGACCAATGTCCGTACTTCGAAAGTACATACCTAATCATGAGTGATGTTCCGCTTGGAGATTGCGTCGCGATCTGCACTCTGGCGCGACCAATCATGTCGCTTAGTGCAGATCCGCCTTTCGCACCAAAGACCTCCGCGTCCGAACATTTCCGCGTCGTCCGTACAGTCGCGCGCCGTCCGTACAGTCGCGCTCCAGACCAATTAATGCGCATCCAGCGCACCCCCTTTGGTACGGTCTAAGCCTAAGCCGTAAATCTACGACCCTAGACCTTCCCTAGACCTTCCGTACATTGCCCTAACATTTGGGCATCCCCCATGTTTGGTCCTATACCAAACATGACCATTCATACATGACATTGTCCCTACATCAACACATGATCTCCTGGACAACATCCATGCTAGGAACTAAGTACCAACACCTTGATGTACCTATACATCAACAACGCTGTCCGTTGAAACGAAACGTAATTAGGAGTACATAAATACGCAATATACCCCATTTTAACCGCATTCGATCCAACGAAGAGCACACCAATCAGGACGCGCGACGTGGCAACGTCACACTCGCGGAAATTATACCCCATTTTCATCAAAATCATCTTTGACACCTTAATCGAATAATCGTACGGATGAAAACGATGACAAAGCTTTTGCCTACGGCAACGCAAAAAGGTTGAGTCCATTAGGCGTTCTCCGTATTTAGTTATGGACCGTTAAGTGACACGTGCAACACGTTTTTTTACTATATACGTCCACTCCGTTATATATAACTTTTTTGTCTTTTACTTATTTGCACCGAAGTTTCTCTGCGTCACGCTGCAGTGTGTCTGCCGTATGCAAAAAAAGTTTGAGTCAATTAGGCGTTCTCCGTATTCAGTTATGGACCGTTTAGTGACACGTGCAACACGTTTTTTTACTATCTATGTCCACTCCGTTATATATAACTTTTTTGTCTTTTACTTTTTTGCACCGAACTTTCTCTGCGTCACGCTGCAGTGTGTCTGCCGTATGCAAAAAAAGTTTGAGTCAATTTGGCGTTCTCCGTATTCAGTTATGGACCGTTTAGTGACACGTGCAACACGTTTTTTTACTATATACGTCCACTCCGTTATATATAACTTTTTTGTCTTTTACATTTTTGCACCGAAATTTCTCTGCGTCACGCTACAGTGTGTCTGCCGTATGCAAAAAAAGTTTGAGTCAATTAGGCGTTCTCCGTATTCAGTTATGGACCGTTTAGTGACACGTGCAATAGGTTTTTTTCCTATACACGTCCACTCCGTTATATATAACTTTTTTGTCTTTTACTTTTTTGCACCGAAATTTCTTAGCGTCACTCTACAGTGTGTCCGCCGTATGCACAAAAAGTTTGAGTCAATTAAGCGTTCTCCCTATTCAGATATGGACGTTTTTGTGACACGTGCAATAGGTTGCGTTCCTATACACGTCCACTCCGTTATATATAACTTTTTTGTCTTTTACTTTTTTGCACCGAACTTTCTCTGCGTCACGCTGCAGTGTGTCCGCCGTATGCAAAAAAAGTTTGAGTCAATTTGGCGTTCTCCGTATTCAGTTATGGACCGTTTAGTGACACGTGCAACACGTTTTATTACTATATACGTCCACTTCGTTATATATAACTTTTTTGTCTTTTACATTTTTGCACCGAAATTTCTCTACGTCACGCTACAGTGTGTCTGCCGTATGCAAAAAAAGTTTGAGTCAATTAGGTTTTCTCCGTATTCAGTTATGGACCGTTTAGTGACACGTGCAACACGTTTTTTTACTATATACGTCCACTTCGTTATATTTAACTTTTTTGTCTTTTACTTTTTCGCACCGAAATTTCTCTGCGTCGCGCTACAGTGTGTCTGCCGTATGCAAAAAAAGTTTGAGTCAATTAGGCGTTCTCCGTATTCAGTTATGGACCGTTTAGTGACACGTGCAACACGTTTTTTTACTATCTATGTCCACTCCGTTATATATAACTTTTTTTTCTTTTACTTTTTTGCACCAAACTTTCTCTGCGTCACGCTGCAGTGTGTCTGCCGTATGCAAAAAAAGTTTGAGTCAATTTGGCGTTCTCCGTATTCAGTTATGGACCGTTTAGTGACACGTGCAACACGTTTTATTACTATATACGTCCACTTCGTTATATATAACTTTTTTGTCTTTTCTTTTTTGCACCAAACTTTATCTGCGTCACGCTGCAGTGTGTCTGCCGTGTGCAAAAAAAGTTTGAGTCAATTTGGCGTTCTCCGTATTCAGTTATGGACCGTTTAGTGACACGTGCAACACGTTTTTTTACTATATACGTCCACTTCGTTATATATAACTTTTTTGTCTTTTCTTTTTTGCACCAAACTTTTTCTGCGTCACGCTGCAGTGTGTCTGCCGTGTGCAAAAAAAGTTTGAGTCAATTAGGCGTTCTCCGTATTCAGTTATGGACCGTTTAGTGACACGTGCAACACGTTTTTTTACTATATACGTCCACTCCGTTATATATAACTTTTTTGTCCTTTTCTTTTTTGCACCAAACTTTCTCTGCGTCACGCTGCAGTGTGTTTGCCGTATGCAAAAATGTTTGAGTCAATTAGGCGTTCGCCGTATTCAGTTATGGACCGTTTAGTGACACGTGCAACACGTTTTTTTACTATATACGTCCACTCCGTTATATATACCTTTTTTGTCTTTTACTTTTTTGCACCGAAATTTCTCTTCGTCACGCTACAGTGTGTCTGCCGTATGCAAAAAAATTTTGAGTCAATAAGGCGTTCTCCATATTCAGTTATGGACCGTTTAGTGACACGTGCAACACGTTTTTTTACTATATACGTCCACTTCGTTATATATAACTTTTTTGTCTTTTCTTTTTTGCATCGAACTTTCTCTGCGTCACGCTCCAGTGTGTCTGCCGTGTGCAAAAAAAGTTTGAGTCAATTAGGCGTTCTCCGTATTCAGTTATGGACCGTTTAGTGACACGTGCAACACGTTTTTTTACTATATACGTCCACTCCGTTATATATAACTTTTTTGTCTTTTACTTTTTTGCACCGAACATTCTCTGCGTCACGCTGCAGTGTGTTTGCCGTATGCAAAAAATGTTTGAGTCAATTAGGCGTTCGTCGTATTCAATTATGGACCGTTTAGTGACACGTGCAACACGTTTTTTTACTATATACGTCCACTCCGTTATATATACCTTTTTTGTCTTTTACTTTTTTGCATCAAAATTTCTCTGCGTCACGCTACAGTGTGTCTGCCGTATGCAAAAAAAGTTTGAGTCAATTAAGCGTTCTCCGTATTCAGTTATGGACCGTTTAGTGACAGGTGCAACACGTTTTTTTACTATATACGTCCACTCCGTTATATATAACTTTTTTGTCTTTTACTTTTTTGCACCGAACTTTCTCTGCGTCACGCTGCAGTGTGTCTGCCGTATGCAAAAAAAGTTTGAGTCAATTAGGCGTTCTCTGTATTCAGTTATGGACCGTTTAGTGACACGTGCAACACGTTTTTTTACTATATACGTCTACTCCGTTATATATATCTTTTTTGTCTTTTACTTTTTTGCACCGAACTTTCTCTGCGTCACGCTGCAGTGTGTCCGCCGTATGCACAAAAAGTTTGAGTCAATTAAGCGTTCTCCCTATTCAGATATGGACGTTTTAGTGACACGTGCAATAGGTTGCGTTCCTATACACGTCTACTCCGTTATATATATCTTTTTTGTCTTTTACTTTTTTGCACCGAACTTTCTCTGCGTCACGCTGCAGTGTGTTTGCCGTATGCAAAAATGTTTGAGTCAATTAAGCGTTCTCCGTATTCAGTTATGGACCGTTTAGTGACACGTGCAACACGTTTTTTTACTATATACGTCCACTCCGTTATATATAACTTTTTTGTCCTTTTCTTTTTTGCACCGAACTTTCTCTGCGTCACGCTGCAGTGTGTCTGCCGTATGCAAAAAAAGTTTGAGTCAATTAGGCGTTCTCCGTATTCAGTTATGGACCGTTTAGTGACACGTGCAACACGTTTTTTTATTATATACGTCCACTCCGTTATATATACCTTTTTTGTCTTTTACTTTTTTGCATCAAAATTTCTCTGCGTCACGCTACAGTGTGTCTGCCGTATGCAAAAAAAGTTTGAGTCAATTAAGCGTTCTCCGTATTCAGTTATGGACCGTTTAGTGACAGGTGCAACACGTTTTTTTACTATATACGTCCACTTCGTTATATATAACTTTTTTGTCTTTTCTTTTTTGCACCGAACTTTCTGTGCGTCACGCTGCAGTGTGTTTGCCGTGTGCAAAAAAAGTTTGAGTCAATTAGGCGTTCTCCGTATTCAGTTATGGACCGTTTAGTGACACGTGCAACATGTTTTTTTACTATATACGTCCACTCCGTTATATATAACTTTTTTGTCCTTTTCTTTTTTGCACCGACCTTTCTCTGCGTCACGCTGCAGTGTGTCTGCCGTATGCAAAAAAAGTTTGAGTCAATTAGGCGTTCTCTGTATTCAGTTATGGACCGTTTAGTGACACGTGCAACACGTTTTTTTACTATATACGTCCACTCCGTTATATATAACTTTTTTGTCCTTTTCTTTTTTGCACCGAACTTTCTCTGCGTCACGCTGCAGTGTGTCTGCCGTATGCAAAAAAAGTTTGAGTCAATTAGGCGTTCTCCGTATTCAGTTATGGACCGTTTAGTGACACGTGCAACACGTTTTTTTACTATATACGTCCACTCCGTTATATATAACTTTTTTGTCTTTTACTTTTTTGCACCGAAATTTCTCTGCGTCACGCTACAGTGTGTCTGCCGTATGCAAAAAGAGTTTGAGTTAATTAGGCGTTCTCCGTATTCAGTTATGGACCGGGAAACCCTAAAAACCCTAAAAACCCTTAAAACCCTAAAAACCCTAAAAACCCTAAAAACTCTAAAAACCCGAAAAACCCTAAAAACCCTGAAAACCCTAAAAACCTCGAAAACCTCGTCGCTCATGGCTTGTGGCTCGTGGCTCGTGGCTCGTGGCTCGTGGCTCATGTCTCGTGGCTCATGGCTCGTGGCTCATGGCTCGTGGCTCGTGGCTCGTGGCTCGTGGATCGTGGCTCGTGGCTCGTGGCTCGTGGCTCGTGGCTCGTGGCTCGTGGCTCGTGGCTCGTGGCTCGTTGCTCGTGGCTCGTGGCTCGTGGCTCGTGGCTCGTGGCTTGTTGCTCGTGGCTCGTGGCTCACGAGGCGGTGAGTAAAGCGAAGTTTAATCACCGCCTCGTGCAAACGGTTATCCACGGACTCTCGACCAGATGTTTAACCATATTGTCGAGGTTTTCTCTGCGCCTTTGTTGGCTTTAGTCAGTCACCGCCTCGTACAAGTAGCCACGAAGCCTCGACCTGATGGTTAACCCTATATTGAGATGGTTAACCAGATGGTCGCGGCGTTTCCTGCGCTTGGACACCCTACAAACCCTACAAATCCTTCAAACCCTACACACTTTAAAACCCCTAAAAACCCTAAAATCCTGACGACAAAAGTGTACTCAATGTTTCATACTAATAGGTTAGGAACAGGTCAAGCTCCGGACTAGAATGAAAGCATACATTATTCCAGGCCCATGGCCATAGGGTACAATGATGAGACAACGCTTTGGTGCAGAGGTCCCCTTTTCATTCCAGTTGCTCCCGCTCACTAATCACGTAGTTTCTCTTAGGCGTCTATATACCCCACATGTTCCTGATGGTATTCCCTCGAACGTGGCCGTCTGAAGTCAGCTCCGACAGAACCCGAGCCATGGCATCGGCACATCGGCTTTCGCACATTGCAAGCTCCACAATCTGTTGCTCGTGTGCCAAAAACGTCTCGCGGTTGCGGAATTCTGTTGCCAAGCTCTCCAAGGCGCTCGCTGCCTTCCGGCAAACCTCAGAAAGAGGATGGGGCACTTTCAGAATAGCTAGAAGCCGCCGAATGGTCCTGGTCAGTCGACGCAATTGACAAACACCATGAGCAGAAATGCTGGCCTTTGACGGCTTAATGATTCAAGAAACGAATGAGTACATGCTAGATGGGAAGGAAACCGGGATAGGCCAGTATAGGCCAATTAAACAAAGACTAAGCAATATCTCAAGGCTCTTAGGCAGTTGAAGACTGTTAAGCGACACTTGCTGAATGCAAGTAAGCACCAGACGATAAAACTGAGCAGATGCAAGGGACGACTCACCATCGGTGCTGGCCAAGCTGCACCCGACAGACTGACGACGTGTCGGCATACGCTGCCAGCGCCCCCACGGCAGCTCCTTGCACCTCGGGATCGCTACTGCCCAGCAACTCCATGAGACGGGGAAAAACCTGCGCGACATCAAAGATTGAGGCAGGCTGCTGTATGTGGAGAAAAGCAACAAATTTAGCCCATCACCAATCATTTCCTGACAACCTGTTGCTCCTCACCACATATAGGAGTGCAATCTAGTCATCCGAAGCACCTCGGGTTGCGATGGTTGCTACCTGAGGCCCGAGCGCCAGCAACAGCGCCTCGTTATCGGGGTTCAGAAGCATTCTCGCCAAAGCCTCCGCAGCACCACAGTGCCACGCCCACACATGCGAGTCCAGCATCCCAGAAATGGCTTCCTGCACCAAGTCCTCCCTGCATACAACACCACAGTACCCGTGAGCATCCCATGCATCAGATCAAAAGGGTCATAGCGAGACGCGGACTAATCGCCACACAAAGAAGATTATGTATGCAAGGCAGGAAACCTGTATCCTCATGTGCCTTTTTAAGCCATGAATAGAAAAAAAAATAAAAAGATTAAATAACGGAAGAGCCCCACTGACACAAATTGAGATTGCAACCCGGAGGTGGTATATCAGAAAGGAAGTAATATTTCTAAAGTATTGGCTAAGGGTGTCTAGGGAAAGAAGAGTAAGGTTCCCAGCCTAGGAAGGAAACGAGTGAAGCTACGGATCATTCAGATAACGAGCAAAGTTAGACAGCAAGAAAATGCACTAAAAAAAAAGTTTCAAAACAGACGCATGCAAGTAAGACTATGGTAAGCCGAAACAATTTGGATTTCCCACCCTACAACGGACCAGAAGCAAACTCTGAGTGAAGGCCAGAAAAAAACAAAAAAACACTCATTCAACAGAAACGACCCATCCAGTTTCCCTTCTTCAATGCACTGGTACATTTATCACAGAAACATGAATGGGCGTGAGCTCACCTAGAATGTGCGTCATACCCCACTTCTGAAGGAGGATGCGATAGCTGTCTTAAGTCTACAAAAGCTGCAATATTTACAAGCGTCTCTACTACATTCGTCACCAGTTCTTCATCCTCTGCAAAAAAGCGGCAAAGGTGTCACAAGATAAGCCAGGCCGACTGCATGTGCTTGGCGTGATGACAGCTACAACCTTTGCATCCTTTTGTGCAGCACGTAGGAACGATCAGGCAACAAAGGTATCACCTGTTTCACGATCCGCCATGCAGGTGAAGAGAGTTGCCAAGCAGCGCCAATTGCCAGCCATGAGCGGTGCACATTCAGGCAAAAAGGACAGGTTGCGCAAAATATTACTTGCAGCCACTGCTGCTTGCTGCCTTTCTGCTCTGCCTTGTTCATCAAGGTTAAAAATCCCATCCTCCATCCACCACCTCTCACCACTAGGCCCTGCTTCCCTTCCGTTCTGGGCATCCCTGCACATGTATCCGCGTGCGAGTAACTGTACTCAATAAGCCTTGCCCAAGCCGTTTACTGCACTGACCTGTATAGTAACGAGCATACTAAGTTGTCCTGTATTATTTTTCCACCAGGATGCAAAGGGGTTAAATTCCAGAAAATGAGTCGATAAAGCAACTTGTGGGGGTCTACCTCAAACGGCGCAACGGGTCGGCAGGATCCAGCCCTTCTGTTTCACTCGCCCCAAAGCCACTACACGCCTGGCTTGCGCCCAGCGGCCGCGGCCGAAGCAGCAGCTCAGCTTCCGAGGCAAACCCGACGTCTCGCCACTCATCAATCTGCACAGTTCAATGAACGGACCTCATGTTCACTGAGGGAACCATTCTGATGCGCGACAATGCTCTGCTAAAGGTTTGCACTCATCGGACGCCTAGGCACGTGTTGAATGCAAAGGACAGTTTTAAAAAATAAATAAACTGCAGATAAATAAGTGCGAGGCGTGGTGGTACCTGGCACATGATTAACGACCAGAGTATGCAGAAATTGACGCAATGTTGTATGGATAAGGGACACCAAAAGGACACATGATACTTCAAGGAACAAAAAAATACTGCACACCATAGACTTTTTGGGTGAAAGATCTTGCAACTAGCGTGGAAGCAGAAGCAAGCAACACCTGTGTGAAATACGTGGACAGGCATTTGGCGTCTGTGGCCTACGGGCATATGGAACGAGTATGGGAAGGACGGAGAAAGCACAACAGTTAACAGAATACATTTAGTATAGAAAAAAGCCATAGCGCAGAGAAGGGCGGGCGGACCAGGCGCAGGAGCGCGGGCAGCAGGTCGGGGTCGCGCGCCAGCAGCGGCTGCTCGCGGCGCGGGGCGTCCCGCGGCGCGCAGGCGAGCAGCGCGAGCGCGTTCAGGGCGGCGGCCACCTCGCTCTTCACGCCGCTCTGCAGCGCCAGCGCCAGCCCTCGCGCCTGCCGCTCTGCGCGCCCGCCCCCCGTCAGCGCGCCCCGGGCCGCGTGGGACCGACGAAGCCGGGGGCGGGGCCGGGAGCGGGGGCGGGTAAGAGGCGGTACCTGCGAAGGCGGCGGGCACCTGCAGGAGCGGCCCAAGGCTGGGCAGCAGCGGCAGGCCTGCAGTCGCCAGCTGCACGCCGCTCGCGCCAAGCTCCGCCATGGCGTCCGCAACGGCAGTGGGCGGGTGGCGAGCGGAGCGCTTCCCAGGCGGTGCAGACGGCGAGGGAGCCGGCGTAGGTCGTGCAGCGGTCGGGAGGCCCGGCGGGGCGGCCGCCATGGCCGCCGGCGGTGGGAGACACGGAGGGAAGAGGCCCTCTCCACTCCTTACCTCTCTCCTCGTCACTCGGAACAGCGAGGCGAGGCGGCGGTTCGGACAATGCCATCTGCGCTCGACAGCGTGACGTCACGTCACTCGCTGCGGACGCTGCCTCATTTCGGACGGACGGACGGACGGACGGAGGTGACGGAGCGCGGGGCAGCGCATTTCCGTCGCTCTTCAGCGTGGCCTCGCCTCTACGCTTCTTCGGCGTGAAGCTGCGGTTGTTGGTGATCGTGTTGGTGGACTTCCGCCGCTCCCTCCTCGAGATGTGCCTCACATCGGTGACCTTCGCGGCTGCTTCTAGGGGCTGCGTTGTTGTGCCTAGGCGTAGTTTTCCGCTCTTTGCTTCGTTTTATTGTGTTCAGGTCCTTTGCGACCAGTCCCTCGTGGTTCCATATTTTGCTTTTGTCCATGTACATTTGATGGCCTCGCCATCGTGAGTTCAATGAAATTTTCCACACACTCCGATTTGGAACGGCTCTCGTGAGCCGAGACACAACATGATGTGACATAAGGGAGGGCGATGGCGACGTGTCTTTTCAACACAAAATGGTCATACATACATACATACATACCTACATACCCAACGATAAAATATCAAAATAATAGGGGGAGTCAGACCTTGACAGGCAAATCAATTTCGTAAGCGATTTAAGCATTGGCTAGGTACGCATTTCAATACGGCTGGGCTCGACGGAGCAACGGATCCCGACTCGTAATTTGTACGCGAAAAAAGTGACTTTTAATACAAGAAATTCGAGAATTTCGTAAGCGATGGTCAAGGTTTGATTCCCCTTAGTAGGGAATTTTGCGAAAAAGGAAAAGTTACAAAAGTACTCCTCGCAAAGGGATCGCGATGTGACCGGAGTACTACCCCCTAATAATGATGTGAAAAGAAAAGACTCCGCACGCGGACGCTCCGCCACGAGGGGGGGCGCTGCCGGCCCGACCCGGCCCGGCCCGACCCGTTGCAGGCTGACTGACTGAGTGACTTAGTGACCCAAGCACACGGCACCCACCCGGCAACGCGACACACGACACAGAAGGAACACGCGCGGGAGGCTCTATTAAAGCGCTGCTGCTGCTGCGGCCGATGATAACACGGCTTGCACACCCTTGTGGGCGATAGCTACCAAAGCCTGGGTCTCCGCCGTCTGCTGACCTAACACTATACAGACCTTTGTTCACTTTTGCTGCGCTCCGGCTCATGAGTATCCAAACGGGAGCGACAAGTTGTTGCCTTTGATGCGCATGCGCAGGCCCTGCGCGTTCACGTATCGGGAGAGCTTGGGAATGGGTGCGGGGTCGAGCTCAAGCCTGTCGGGGCCAGGCTGTGGAATCCTCCAATTGTGAGGAAAGTACATGGAGTTGTTGGTCTCAAACTTGACATGCCACACATACACATCTTCGCAGTTGTTCGCCAGCGGCTCAAAATCTTCAGGCCCAGCCACCAGACGCTCCAAAAACTCAGTTTCGATGTATCTGCACATGTATAAAGACAAGTAACTTAAGAAATTAGCATTCCTCTTTCTCCAAGTGGTAATGCTTGTTAATCACTTGAAGGCAAAAAAAAATCTCATTAATCTGAACAACTGAAGAATCAAGACACAAGCCTTGCACACAGGTTTTCTCTTCCACATGGATGCACCGACGTTTTAACACTTCGCTTATATGAAATGCGAGAACGTGGCGCAGGTCAGGACGGCAAGACGAGAGCGGTCCAAGGAAGGGCCTGCTGCTGCTGCTTACGTTGGCTTGCCTTGGAAGCGCACGGGGTGCACTGGGCGGCCCGTGGCCCGGTCCGGTTCGATCCACAGGAGTTCCGAGCTGCCCACGACGCCCCGCCCATCACCATGAAGATGAGAATGGAAAGTACTCCATAAAATTCTGGATTCAGGATTAGTTATAGCAAACCGCTAACACATGTGGCCTGAGCTGAGCTGCACTGTATGCATGCCAGCCCCATGATCCCCTGTGATAGAACATCCCTCGCAATTCAAAATTTTCAAGTGCTTCTTGAAGCAACCCAAAAAAAAAAAAAAATCGTCCCAGCTTGCTTGCTCTAGTAGTAAAAGATTCCGAGGTTTCAGGCTCCCCAAAGTGTACGAAGATGGACACACGTTAATGCGCTGCCAGAGATCCTTGAAAAGTAAACATGGTGGACAGAAAAAACGTTAAAGCTCAGCAGTTGTTTGATTCATGTCCTATATATCAAGCTTGACAAACAGGAGATGCATTTCCCAATTTCCCACCACCAGGAAACAGTCTCTGCGGCAGCAACGTCCTGACAAAACGCACTGCCGTAAAAAAACGCATGTCGACGAAGCACTTCAAATTAAGCCATAACACCCTCTTTCAAGGAGAATCTTATTCATAGCCATACTTCTGTAAAGAGAGATGCACAAAACTTCTCAACTTACTTGAAGACGAAGCCAGACATGTCCACGGTGTATTTGCGCATGACGTTTGGCGGCTTTCTTATCGACCATTCGAAACTTTCCCAGCCAACCACCTTGGGTTTTCCGTCTTCGCCAGGCCCAAGCAGAGCACGCTCAATGAAGGGTTCCAGCTGTCGCTGCGGCTCAAGGGCAATGTACTCCGTGTTCCACATGAATCCCACAGGGAGGATTCCAATTCGCTTCGTCTTCCGAAACTCTTCAAAAAGCTGGATCAAAGTTAAACGCAAAATGAAATGATACAAGGGACTACATGAATATGCAAGAAAGCCGAGATAGCCATAATCAAAGTCAGTGAAGTCCGCTGTTCAAGTTTGAGTACAAAGTGAACAGTGAAGTCTGGAATTCAAGAGGTTTTACATGATACAGCCGCAAGATAGATCGAGAGGGTCTTCAAGGGAGAGTACCATAGGATCGTATGCGTTGTCATCGTCCATGAAATAAATTAATCCCTTTATTTTGTTTTCCTGAATATAGTCCAATGCTGCATTCCGTTGCTCCATTCCTCGACTGATGGATTCAGTCTAAAGTTCATCACAAGCAAACAAGGAAGCGTTTTACACTTTTCGGCAGTTTCAAATGACGCCGATTCAAAAGAAGAATGAGATTGAAAAACAAACTGACCAAATAAAAAGATTTTGACTGGAGGGGCACTCGTGCTCCCTCTACGAACCACTCTCCTTTGTCGCCAAGAGCACAAAAAAAAAACAAGAGAGTCCACGAAGTAATCAAGCAGATACTCACTTTCCTCGGCGCAGCCAGATGTATATAATCAATCTTTTCGCACTCTTTTGATTTCCCTAACCGCAGGCAACGCCCTGCCAGCCTCTCTAGTAACAGTGTTGTCTCCTCAGTCTGCCCACACGATGCAACAAATTCGCAGTGAACGAGAAGTGTGATCCATCAGTACCAACCTCGCGACTAGACACCTTCAGTTTCCATAATTTAAGTTGCATCCAATCCGTTCACAATCTACTATCTGCTCACTCACATCTAGGATATTTGAGTTTAAGGCAGTCACATCCAAACTCTCCCTGCAAGGTAAACCAGACTGGTGGCTACCAACGATCGTCATTCTGGTTTAATGAATTACTCCAAGAACTTAATTGCTGATTCATATCGGAAAACATACATGAAAAGTGACAACGACGTAAGATCATAGACTCGGAGAGCATCTAACTCAAAGGTTTCTTCCTGGAGGTCATGCGACGGTTTGTGCGTTACAAGGTCCTCGGTGGTGATCACATGCTCAATCCTGCTTCAACTCAATTGCTGCTTCAAATCTAGTTGCCTAAGGCAAAGCAGTCTGCAGCTAACAACGATCACAATTTAACTGTCTCGAGAGCCCACAGCCAGGTTTTTCCACAAACAAAACATTGCATGCAAACTGAAGAAATGACTTCCAAACTCTCTCTTCCATTATTCAGCTTTGAAGAACACCGATGCATACGTAAATCTCAGCCATTCGAGCCACGCAGGCAGACACGCCGAGTAGCATCTTGAAGCTAGCTGCCAGCTGATCCGTGTCTGGGGAACATTAAGTGGTGAGGAGCTCACCTTCTCGTGCATCTCCACTACGATCCACAGCAACGGCGCCTGGATGACGCGCAAGATGGTCGTCATGCGCACCATATGCATTGCTTGCGTTGCCCGAACATATGTTGGAGTAATGCAGATCAACAACTTCTCCTGCGGTTCTTCTTCGTTATGTTTCTTGCAATCCTCTGCCGAAGCAGGAGGGCAGATACAGGAGCCGTCACTCGCACTGCTCAGTGGAGAAGAAGCGCCGAAGAAGGTCCTCATCAAGGCAGCAAAGGGCGTGTTGAATCTGGGTGTGGCGAAGCGAGAAGGACTGCCGTTGGCGAGTTCAGGCTGCGCGGAATAGGCGCAGGGCATAGCGGCGGCAGGGTTCCCATAGAAGAAGAGCAGTAGCACCGTTGCGATCAGCGCAATGATGGCGAGGTACGTCCACAGCCGCGCCACGGCGCCCGGCCGGCCTGCCACCGCGACCACGCGCGCGGAGAAGCCATGGCGCGGGAGAGCCTGCGCCGCGTTCATCGCCGCCACCGCTGCTCTGCCGCACCGCCCGCGCCGCGACGCCGGGAGGGAGGAGGGAGGAGGGAGGAGGAGAGGAAGGAGGGAGGAGGAGATGGAGGGCGGGCGGGAGGAAGGCAAGCAGGCGGAGGTGGCGAATGGCGACTGGCGAGTGAGAGGCGGCCTCGAACTCGGCCCGACGGACTCGACTGTTTTGGACCTGCGGGTAGGGATGGCCGGTTGTACGAAAATAATTATTTTTTACTACAAGCTCCCCCTAATATTTTCCACCCTCTTGCGTTCCCCAAGAAATTCGCCCTGATTTAGCCGAAACCACTATTAGTACGGTAACTCTGTGTTACTGTAATGTATTAGGGGTGTTTAACCTAACCTGACCTATTTTTCAATACAAAATTTGTTGGAAAATGATACAGCGGCCCCACTTTTTGGATATCGACGCCCCCTTTTGGGAAAAATTGTACTTTTTTTTTTTGGCTAATCATCCCCCCCCTTGGATCTTTCGGGAGGAGAGATCTTGTAGACAATCGGACCCCGCGCCTCGCGCGCAGGATCCGACCGTGCACCGACGTACGGCGCCGCGCATCGCGGCGAGGCCCGCGAGATGCGGTGAGCCTACGGAAACGTTGTCCTCACCTGACCCTTTTGGGTCAGAGGTTGCCACGTGGCAGTCTTCCATTGCACAGCCCTGCTGCCGGTCCCCCATGCCGATACAGTGGACCCCCATAATATTTTCGCCATGGTTTCGGCAAATACTGGGCGAAAATATTGTAATTTGCAAATATAAGGTCCGTGTTACCAATAGGCGAGCGGTATTATGTTAGAGTTCATGTCTGTTCGTACGTATCGTATCGTATCGTATCGTATCGTATCGTATCGTACCGTGATTTAGATACACGAGCTCCTATTGGTACCGTACGTATACCGTACGACTTATAGATTTTATTCGTACTTACCGTACAGCGTAAAAGCGTGACCCATGTTTGAAATCCGTTTCGATTAACAGATTTTGTATTGGAGAATAGGTCAGGTTAGGTTAACACCCCTAATACGTTAACATTGAGTTACCGTACAAAAAGGTGGTTTCGGCAAAATCGGGGCGAATTTCTTGGGAACGCACTGTACAAGGTGGAAAATATTATGGGGGTCCACTGTATCGGCATGGGGGACCGGCAGCAGGGCTGTGCAATGGAAGACTGCCACGTGGCAACCTCTGACCCAAAAGGGTCAGGTGAGGACAACGTTTCCGTAGGCTCGCCGCATCTCGCGGGCCTCGCCGCGATGCGCGGCGCCGTACGTCGGTGCACGGTCGGATCCTGCGCGCGAGGCGCGGGGTCCGATTGTCTACAAGATCTCTCCTCCCGAAAGATCCAAGGGGGGGTGATAATTAGCCAAAAAAAAGTACAATTTTTCCCAAAAGGGGGCGCCGATATCCAAAAAGTGGGGCCGCTGTATCATTTTCCAATTTGTTAATCGAAACGGGTTTCAAACATGGGTCACGCTATTCCGATGTACGGTATGTACGAATAAAATCTCTAGATTGTACGTTATAGGTACGGCACCAATAGGAACTTGCGTAGCTAAATGTACGGCACCAATAGGAGCTCGCGACAGGGACCGCCGGGCGGCCAGCGCCTCCGTACAGAGAGAAACAGTACGGCCGCAGGCCGGACTCTAACATAATACCGCCTGCCTATTGTTAACACGGACTTCCTTATATTTGCAAATTCCAAGATTTTCGCCCAATATTTGCTGAAACTGGCGAAAATATTAGGGGGCCGGTATGTATATAAATAAGGAATTACTATTTACACACCTTTTCGTCTAGATCCACAGCTTTAAAAAAACCAATACCAAGGAAACCCTAAAATAAAATTTGACCGGTGAAAAAAGGTGTGTATCTAGACAAAAATGGTTTGTAAATAGCATTCTCCTAAAATTAACATAAAATTATAACATATTATGGGCATTCCTAGTTGCGAGTTGCGAGTGAGTTTTGCGACCCGATCCGCATCCGGTTTGTGCTCTGCGCCTCTGCGGTGGGCATGGCAAGGGGCCAGCGTCGGGCGTGCGGGCCTGCAAGCAGGATTTTGATACCGGTGACGTACTGGGCTGCCCTCCCGCAGTGTAACTGAGAGTGTTTGTGTCCCAAGTTCCTGAAGAGTCCAACTCCGTTTCAAAGCCTTGCCTCGGCAACGCAAAAAGCAAACGCGCTGTGTGAACGACAGGGCAGTGCTCATGTGCGTGTGTTGCAAAATGTAAATACAACGCATGAATGCTCACACCTACGACTGTACTACTAACGCAAGGTCAAGCAGAGGGCGCACGACGACACACGATGAACATACCAATCCAAACGTGAACAGCGATGCCTCCTCACAATGCAGCATTTGCGGGAGGGCCATCACAGGATCCACCTCCGCGCATTGAATCCCCTCTGGACAAGGATGAGAACTGCCCGGGGCATAGCTGAAAGCACTCAGCCGTGCCAATCGCTGGAAGCGCATCAGACCATGTCCGTTTCCACCACATCAAAGCGTCCTCCGTGCGTGCTAAAGAATTCCGCCTCATTTCATGGTCACCCTGTCCCTTGCACACCTGCCTTCCCCCGTCTCTCAGTCGGCAGTCTGTGCCAACCGATTGAGAAGTTCGCCCGGTGCTCACACAGGCATCGAAACAAGGTGCCCCCGGCTGAAGCTCAAGTGTCACGGTCAACCGAACAACAGCCCACCATTCAAAAGGACCACGCTACTTTCCATCCAGCAGCCATCTCTCAGGGAGCACCGTTTATTGCAACCCATCATTTGCCAAAACTGGCCTTCCGCATAGAGCCAAAGCTACGGGCCCAAAGCGACGCTCGTACTGCTCTGCTCCTAGAGTACAAAAAGGTACACAATTGAATAACAAATCCTACAAACCAACGAGACTACACAACTCTTCCCACCATGTGTTGGAGAAAGGCCGCCGGAGAGGCCTCACACTTCCCAGCACATAATCTCGACAGTTCTTTTCCTAATCTGCAGCGCTGCTGCCGTGCAATTTTTGCTTTAAAATTCACCCTTCCCTTGCCTTGAATGGAAAACAATGTACCTGCTGCCAAAGCGCCCTATTGAGGACTCCACTCGTCTGCCACTTTTCTTCCCGCAACGCTCGGCCGCCGTATGAAATTTGAAATGAAGAGAGAATTGACCGCTTACATCACAATAATGAGACATACATAAATTGACAGGGCCTTCGACCGGTCGGCATTACATACATCGTTCACAGAGTCTTCCGAATACCGCCCGCGTCTGACTGCCGCTTCCATGGGCTGCCACCGCCATCGCTCAGGCTCAGGCTGTTCCAGCAACAGCTTGTCGACAAAAAAAGCCAATCAATGTTCGATGGTCAACGCGTCTGCTGCATGTTCCTCCGAAGCCGCCGACACGTGATGTTACCCCTTGAGCCGGTTCACTGTATTCCTATAATTAGCAGATCAATGGAGATGCCTCCACAGATGTCTCAAATGTGGACCATAGCAGAGACCCCTTTTTTATCAGCCCCAGACAACTAACACCAAAAGATTTACTACATTTCAACCCAACCCCAACATCATCTCCAAGGGACCGTTGAACGAATCTGCCTCCCAAAGCGCATAATGTGGATGAAAGGTCAAAAAAGCGGGAAACATCATTTCTTAAGATTTGTGCGCGATAAGATGCGCTTTCCATATGGGCTGCTTCTCAATGTCTGTAAGTGGGGTCGAATGGCATCATTCAAACAGGCATGGAGTGATCCCTGCAAAGCAACCCGTACAAGTTAGCATAAGGCCGTAGCAAAATCAGCTCAAGATGGGCAGCAGGGACCTGAGGTTCCACCAGGGCATCGCTCATTTTCAGCTGAATTTCAAAAGAGCAGTTGACTTAAATATGGAGTTAAAACCTAAAGCGCCCCTCAACGAGGAAGTCGGAGAGAAACTTGTAATTTTGACGAAGGACACCATGCTGACCGAAAGACTCAGGTTCTCAAATGAATTGTCAATCCAATCTGGCTTAAAAGAGTGTTAAGTTGAAGTTTCAACGCATACCTTTGAAACAGCAAGAGCAGATTGGATTACATAGTTTGCGAAGGGATCCTGCAGAAGCTGACCCAGGCGTGGGGACGCCGTCAATTCCCTAACGATCCGCGCGCGGTGGTCTTCCCCCGCCAGCTTCAAGCACTTCTCAACAACATTGGAGCTGAACTTCTGTTGAGCCAAGAATGCATAATTTCCCTCCAATCGGACCATAACCTCCACGGAAGCCCACGGAAGGTTAAGGTCCAAAATGTATTGCACCACGTAGTTCCTGAGCACAAATAGAATATTTACAAGGATGAGAACCCTCAAGAAAATCAGGAAGGATCACAAAAATATGAGTGAAAACAACTCAATGTTTAAGGCCAGTCACCACAGTGCGAGCAACACGGGATCTCCTGGACATCTAGAGGACATGCTGCCTAAACACAAGGTTGCCTTTCAAGAACAGAAGCGAAAGATATGAAGCCCTCTTCAAACACCTTGTCAAATACACAATCCTTCGCTATTTAAAAAACACAGCCATTATCTCAGTTAGTGAGGTGTCACCGCTAAGCATGGATAGACAGCATACCCAAACGGGTCCTGTGAGAGTGTGAGCGCATTAGCTGCGATTTCGGAGACAAGTCGTTCTTGTTGCCCGCCAGAAGCAAAGTCTACACAGCGTTGCAGTACACAACATCCATGGCGGTGCGTGGCAATTTCCACACAATGGCTTGCAGCTGCATCAAATATGAACTGCCCAAACCACCCACAAGTGAATCGTCACGTGAGAGTCCAGATCCTGCAAAACGCATACACGTCGAACAAAGCGTGGATGACCTGGCTCTACATGATTCACCAACTGTTTTGCATTAAAGTTGCATACTTTTTCCACACAAACAAACATATAAAAATGTCACTCAACAGATTCAGCCAATCGGCAACGAGATAAACGAGTGCGAGCTAAAACGCGACGTGGCTTCCAAACTATCGTGGATAAGCCAGGTCTGCATGAAGCGACCTGTGAAACTCTTCAAAAAGGTGGGAATTCTTTAATGAGACAAACTTCCATGCAAGGTCGGTACAAGAAGAACAAAAAGACACACACCCTCGCAGCATAATGTCTGAAATACAGTCTTCAAATTCAGAATGATTTACATGCCCAGATAAACAGAATCTTCACGGAAATCGCCACAAACAGGTGGCATGCAGACTTGCAACTTCATTAGTCCGGCACCTGTGAATCTTCGTTTGAAAGGCGCTGTAGGCAGCGTTGCACAACGTGATTTCCATTCAGATCATTAATAAGCGCAACCACCCCTGGACGCAGGGAGCCGACGACAAGCGCCACCTGCTCTGTTCCCTGAAGTGTTTCTATCAGCTTCTGCACAGCACGAGTCCTGCACCGCCAACAGATCGCTGGAATTGTGAGGCAAACAGCTATGGTTCAGATGTTCCATGATACTCAAGTTAAAACCGACGTTATAGTTGGGCAGCGATACGTGGGCCTAAATTCATTTTAAAGACGAATCGAACGACAAAGTGCATATCAAAACATCCAAGCATCCGAACAAAGGGGATCATATGCCAGAAGTGGCTGACTATTCCGCAGAATGATGCTAAGCAAACCTCCACGCCAGTCCAGGCACCCACCCATGCATGTTGAGCGAGATAGTAACAAGGTCTCCATTCGCAGTAACCTGATGAAGTATTTCCATGCGCTGATTCTCAGTGCACACCTCTAGCAGCTTCTGCACCAGGTAATTGCCAAAGGGATCTGTCATAAGTTCAATAATATGTCCAATGATCTCCGAAAATATCTTGGCAACATCATCCGGTCCACCCTCATCGAACTTGCGCTGCAGGAACCTGGATGTGCCCACCCAAGACAAAAACCACAGAGACTCAATGGCAGGTTGGAACAAAAAACGATATCTAACAGTATACGTAAAGACAAGCTGGCTTCAGATACTCGGAACTTCTCGTAAACAAGATTTCAGGTAGCCTGTCCTTGAGTTGGATATCTCACAGCTTTTTGGTCTACTTTTTCTTGTGAGTCACAATCCAATTCAAGCTGCCGTGCTGACCAGTACTTGCTTGACACGCTCAAGCAATTTACTATCAAGACACCTTTAACTAGATTTGTACATCCTATTAATTCTGGCTTATAGCATGTGGCCACAACGCCTTGGTAGTGATTACAGATGCGTCATACATGTGCACCTTGTGAAAGAGCTTCACCAGCTCTAAAGAGACGTCAGGTCAGGCTAGAGGCAACCCCATGTCAACAGACAGATAACTTGCCAAGCCAATATTGCATGAACAATGGCATTGCCCACAAAAGTACATGGGAACAAGAAGGATGAGTAGGAAACCTTGGGAAATACCTGCAGCCATGCTGATCTTTAGCTATAGTGTAAATCCTCCCCTCCACCTCTTCCAGTGTAGAATACTTGGTCTGTTGGTGGTGGGATGATGATAGTGCAGTCACACCTCCACCGCTTATGGCACGCTGTGAGTGCAATCCGTTTGTATTCATGTGACTGCCCACTCCAGGCTCAGCTATTGCATACTCTAAATGTGCTGATCTGCTTCCCTCTTTGGCAAGTTCTCCATTCAGTGTGCCCTCCCCGTCTGTGTAACTGCTAGTGAATCCATTGGCCGGATAATCAGTTCCTTTACGCCTTTGAAGTTGCCCAGATGAGGAGCCAACATTTCCACCATTGCTTGCAGAGCCACCTCGAGGGCTTGTCTTGCCCCTAGAAGAAATTCTTTCAGGAGGATAAGATGGACCAAACCGACGTTCTTCTTTATCTCGACCAGAAGACACACCCCTATGTTCACTCTCCCTTCTGTCAACCCCGCCAACTGCTCCCCTTTCTCCTCCCTGACTTCCCGGTAAGGCTGGCTGACTGTGTAGGAATGGACAAGAGTTTCCTCTACTACAGTATCCTTGCATGAAGTATCGGCACACACCACCTGGCCCAGCTCCAGCATGATGACCCCCTCTGCCGTCCCCTAGAGATGTCGCAGCGACAGGTCCACCACTCTTCCAGGTATCCTCTGAATTGGCAGAGCGCGACCTCACAGGCTTGTGGCCTTGAGATTGTGAGAGTGGCAACATAGCATTGGTAGAAGCCTGACGAGAAATTGAATGAGGAGATTGTCCCTGAGGCCCAAATAGCATCCACTGATTTTGGTGCGGCTGCGGCTGCTGGACACTTTCCAAATGATGCTGCTGCAAAAGCAATTGCTGTTGTAACTGTTGCCTTTGCTGTCGGAGCCTCTCATCCTCCATCTGCGCTTGCAACCGCTGAGCCTGTGCTTGAAGCGCCACCATCTGTTGAGCTCGCTGAACCTGCAGTTCACAATTTCATGTTTCAGCCATGACATGTAGATAATATGAGGAATATGGCTACGTTGCACAGTAAGGCAAACCGCCAAACTGCCAGACCCAAGCGCTACCAAGAAGTGTGACAGAAATTAAGGCAATGAGTTTAGAACTTGGATAAATATCAAAAGATAAAATAGAGCTACATATAGATTCAGGCTCAGGGCAACCAAACGAACAACGACAGATTTTCACACTGTGTACCTGCTGCATTTGAAGGAGACTTGCCATGTCATACTCCAAGGGGATTGGCTGCTGCAAACCCGTCGCAGCTGAGAACAGATCTAATCCTGTAGGAACCCCAGCAGGAAACATTCCTGCTGCCTGCATTGCAGCTGCAGAATAAGCATCTAAAGGAGCTCCTCCTCCAAGACCCAGTGTGTCAAGACCCATACCTCGTGGTGGCCCACCTCCTAGGCCTCCAACACCTAATCCTGCTCTCCCTGCACCATACAAATCGAGACCACCGGCTCCCCTACTTCTAAGGAGTTGTTCGTACAGCTGAACACCATTTGATCCCAATGCTGCCGGGGGTAATCCACCGGTGGCCAGCGCACTAGCCGCATCTAAGCCTGTCGGAGGCACACCTCCATCAAAGCCAAACCTTCCTAAGCCACCTCCTCCCAAAGGCTCAAGGCCTTGTGGCCATTTGCCAAACATGCCCAGTCCACTAGTGGGCGTGGCAACTCCATTTCGGGCAATGAAATTGTCCAAGCCCCCCTGATTCCCAGCCCCATAAAGTGCAGCCATGGTAGCTGAATATTGGTCCATGCTGCTGGCTTCATTGTTGGCATTCATCAAGCGGCCAGCCTCACCGCTCATCATGTTTCCCCTCATGCCTTGGCTGCTGAGCCCCTCAATATTTTCATTGGAACCTCTTGTTCCCTGGTTATTCCTTCGAGGCAATTTCCCATCCTCCCTTCCAGGAGAACTCCCCTTCCTGGCACCTGAGGAAGTCTCTCCGAAACCATGTCCTCCAAATGCCGAGGAAAGGGCTTCATCGTCAAGCTGCTGATGCGACTTTTCTTGCTGTTGCTTCTGATGTGACTGCTTCTGTTGCTTCTGCTGCTGATGATGGTGCTGTTGCTGTTGCTGTTGTTGTTGTTGCTGCTGCTGCTGTTGCGGCTGCTGCTGCTGCTGTTGTTGTTGCTGTGATTGCGGCTGAGACTGTTGCTGTTGCTGTGACTGCGAATGCGACTGCGGTTGCGTCTGCGACTGCAGCTGAGGCTGCCTTTGTGGCTGGTCTGGCTGTTGCTGTTGCTGCTGCTGCTGCTGCCTCTGCTTTTGAACCTGTCTCTCAACTTCCTCTAGAAACTGCTGCTGCTCTTGCTGCTGCTCCTGCTGGTGATGTTGGCGATGGAAGAAACTGTGCCGGGGACTACTGCTGTCTAATCCAAGACCAATGAAAAAAGGTGACAAATGACTGGCTATGGCCTTGGGAGACTCTGTGTACAACTGCCTATTTTCCATCGGTGGTGGCAGTTTTTTAACTCCCGAGTACATCTTGTAGAACTCCTCATAATCCTCATCAAGACGAATATCTACAGTTAAGAAAAAAAAAGAGAGGGTCTCAGATATTCCCGTGTGGTCCGAACTTTGAAGGTTATTTATTTAAACATGAAGTGAGAGCAAAAACAGGTTAACCAGGAACATTCAAGCATCTAACAAAAGCTTTCGAAGAGACATTATACATTCGATTCGATTTTGAGGAACTGGGGGACACCAGTACTGAATTATATAACTGAGATTCTGACTTACACTATCTCCTTCCAGTAAACTAGTTTTACATCAACTTTAGCCAATTACAAAAATGGAGAGTTGCCCGCAATAACACCTTAAAGACAAGAACCAGCACTACATGACCAAGAAGTTCCAAAACGGAACCAATCCAGCACTGACATGAGCGGAAGAATAATAGCCAATTCAGTCGTGCGAACTTGTAATTTCAAGATAAACTAAGCCATTCATGAATGACATAGCTGCAGAAGGTCGAGCAAACTGAAGGGCAACGGACAGAGAGCACATTGCAATTGGGGACTCAACAGGCAAACAAGTTCTCAGCTTTCTCAACTTTTGGGCAAATATTATAGACGCGAATTCAAATGACACCAAAACTCATAGAACAACCAAAGAAACATTGGCGGAGTTAGAATCACCTGCGAAAGGCTTAACTGCCACCTCGTCCTCTCGCACCAGTACAAAGGGACTGTCATCCAGTGCAGGTCCATATGCCCTCTGATATTACGAACACATACAATCCACAGAATCTCTGACTGTGAGTGCTTTAATACAATCACCTTAAAACTTTCAGGATATCGTATTCATCAAAAAGTATACCAGCTTGAAGTAATGCAAACGATTTCTCGATAACACTGACAGCTTTAGTTCTTGTAAGCTCTCCTGCATAGTATCATCATACTCCTCGATATAGTAACTGAAAACGGGAGCAGCATCGGTAACAGGACATCCAGGATAAGCGGCAAACATCATTTTCATTCAATTGTTTTTCTCACTTTCTAGAGATATGTATATGTACCGGACAGTTTAAGATAAAAACGTTCAATTGGATGCGGGAACCTTGTGGTATTTTCCAGATAGTGAGGACCAAACAGTTGTTGCTCCCCCTTCTGAAGGTCTCTCCTCACTCCATCAGACCAGCACCTTTCATGCCTCACGGAGCAAACTATTGCTTTTCATCCTCCCGCTATATGCAATGTGTACGGAGCTTATTTGCAACCTGAGCTCTACCGAGTAGCTGCCGCAATCCAGTCGGAAAGGACTCTGGAGGCTGACCTTTCTTAGCAGTGTGGATGTGCGACTTTCACTTTCATGCAGAATGTTCCAATGGTTTGCAGCTTTATTTGGATAGGAGTGGAATAGAGAGGAGAGGAGAGTGGGAAGAATACGCCTTTGAGATAACGCAACTACAGTGACAAAAACATTACCAGGTTGGGGCATCCACGTAACGTGATCATCAAACCTTACGCGAATAAGAGTGAATGTTAAATAGTAAATGAGACCACCTACATCAAGCGGATTATGGGAGCTCAACCAAACGAGGGCTGATAAGGCCCTAGACTAACATCTCAATGAAAATAAACCGACAGACGATGATTTACGGGGACTATCACCAAGATAAGAAGGAGACACACAGGCAACTACTTTTCGCTAATGTCCGCCGTTTTCATACAATTTTCATAGGAAAACGGACATTTCGAGAAAACCGACATGCACTTGCAACGCTGTACTCCTACAATCAGCGGCATTCCAGCGGCTGGTCCTCCACGATCAATGAGCAGTTCATAAGCATTTGCACAGATGTAGCGGGGGCAACCCTAGGAAGGAAAAACGACATTTGAACTGCGCTGTCCTTGTCTGACGAAGCGAAAGGCTTACGGCCAATACCACTACCCATTCGTAAACCTAGAAACCAAACCTTACTGTGCTTCGTTTTTGGGCAATGCCTCTTCAGAAGTGGTTGGAGCAACATTACTCAGGCAAGTTTGACACAAGCAAACGCTAAGCATAGCTGAGTCTGAGTGCGCGTGGGAGTGGGGGAAGAGCAGCGGGCGAGGACGAGGAGAAGAAGGCGGAGGCAGCGGGCCAACCTGGAGCTCTTCCAGGTGCGGCGGCGCAGACGTGGCGCGCGGAATCTCGTCCAGGAGCTGCTCGAACTCGTCGTCCGGAGGCGCGTCCTGGCGCGGCTCCATGGCCGCCCCCGCCATGGAGCGCTGCAGCCCTAGCCGCACGCGCGCATGCGCGTCGGCCCTCTTCTCCGCCTCCCCCGCCCTCGCCCGCGCTCAGAGAGAGAGAGAGAGAGAGAGAGAGAGAGGAAGGGCGGGAGGGCGCTCTGACAGTCCTGCACGCTGTCTGCCTCGTCCCACTGCGCGAGCCGACCGCCTCCGCATCGCACGGCCCCGATTCTGCCACGTCACTCGCACACGGGATCCTCGGGCTCGCGTTGCCGTCGGATTCCGGGCAGGGCCGGCGGAGCAAGCAGGCAGGCGTGGCTCTGGCTCTAGGGGCGGGCGAGGCAAGGCGAGGCGAGGACTGGAACTGGAACTGGAACTCCAACTGAGACTGGGACTGTGACTGGAACTGGAACCGAGACTGGGACTGGACCGGGGCGTGCGCGCGCCGCCCGCCGTACGGAGAGAGGGAGGCCCGCTGCTCGCTCGCTGGCAGCACACGGAAACGGGCATGGGCATGGGCATGGGTATGGGCATGGGCATGGGCATGGGCATGGGCATGGGCATGGGCATGGGCATGGGCATGGGCATGGGCATGGGCATGGGCATGGGCATGGGCATGGGCATGGGCATGGGCATGGGCATGGGCATGGGCATGGGCATGGGCATGGGCATGGGCATGGGCATGGGCATGGGCATGGGCATGGGCATGGGCATGGGCGTGGGCATGGGCATGGGCATGGGCATGGGCATGGGCATGGGCATGGGCGTGAATTAGAATTCAATTTTGATGGAATTCTACAACACGACACTGCGTTTTATTGTACATCCCTAGCAAAGGTGCGGTTCGTTGGTTGGTTGGTTGGTTGGCTGGCTGGCTTGGGTTTACGGTAGGTACCGTACGTATGACGGCTGCGCTGCGTGGTTGGTTGGTTGGGTGTGCGCCCGCCGCCAAGCGCAGCCTCTCCCTCCCCTCCGCCAAACCCGCCCACTACCGTCCCGTACTTGGCTCCCTGCTCCGCTCGGTTGGCGCGAGCGAGCACGGGGCGCTGCCGCGTGCTGGCATTCATCGCATGCATCGTCGCCCGGCGAGCTCTCCGTATTACACAGCACTTACAGTAGGGCGCAACCCTTTGGCGACCTTCCAGCAAATTGAAAAAACATTTGATTTACCGAGTTTTGATTTTTTAGAATTGTGACACTGTTGAGTACGCGTGGTTTGGACTCAACTGCTCTCTTGACAGTTTTTGCTCTCCATTGAGCCACTTTATTATGAAGACAACTGCAACATTATTTTCTCCTCTTTATGCTGAAGTGGCACGACAAGGCGAGGAAGCGGCACCACGCAAACAAACCACAACAGTCATACGGACCCTTAGTCGGCGGCAAAAACGTTCCACAGAGTACTACTGTATTTCACCCAAGCTCAACCGCCCACTGCACCGTGGAGTGGCAGCTGGTTGTCCGCACCAATAAGGCAGGAAAGAAGGTGCAGTCAAGTCATCAGCCATGGCTGCAAGAAGCGAATTGGACAGCTCATCCATCACATTTTCTCTATAAGGGCCAATTCAGGAGACATACAAAACATCCACGTTCTTCATGTGGACAACCTCACATAGGACTGACCACTGCCTTGCAGAGGTAAGTCAAGCTGAATGCCGGGGGGAATTCTACAACCGGCCGTGCCATGCCTCACCACGGCAACGACTGCGGAAAAAATTGGAGCCTGTTTTGGCTGAAGGTCTCTGTTGGAATCCCTTGCAGAGCCACACGCTGGCAGACCGCAACTCGAGCAGCTCTTCCATCTCCTCCATGTCACGCTCGACGACAGTCGACGGGCTTGGGTTAGTCTCCGGACCTTGCGGACCCAGGGGTCAGCCGGGCGTAGGGGTCAGCCGGGCGTAGGTGCCACGTCAGAAAAGGTTGTGAGAACCCGCTGAGAGGGACAGCACGGCTGTGTACGTCCCCGTCACGGCGCATACGCAGCCCACGGCCACAATGCCATAGTTCCAGGATCGCTCTGCCAACGTCAGCCTTTCTCCGAAGATGCTGAGGTACGCCACTGAGGGGAAGACTATGCTGACCGCTCTGCACAATGGCACCATGCGGGGCTTGGCATCCTGAGCGTGCTTCTTCGTCAGGAAGGAGGCAAGGACCCATATCCTTAGCCATCAACGGTCGCTCAAGGAGAGCCTATGCGGACTTTTGCTGTCGACAACCAAATTACGAACCAACCACGTCTGTGCAACCTTTAAGCCTACAAACACCAAATGGGATGGCTGGCAGACGACTCACAATGTGAGGCAACTTCCAATGACCGCCATAACCCCCGCAAAAGCTGGAATAGAAGTGGCAAGGCCCTGCAGACACTCCCCCCAAGCGAGTCTCGTTAGGGAATATTTGCGGGCCAAACCAACACGTAAAAATTAGCTCTTCTATGTCCCCTCAACCCAGCTTTGTCGGTCAGGGCATGAAGCTTCAAAACACAGCGTTACCAATGCAAGAAGGCCGAGAGTTGTTCGCGCTATCACACGAACTGATGGTTGCAGCTGCTGCACCTGCAGATTGGTCTGCACATCTGCATTGCAAGATACATCGCAAGCGTCAAGACCAGGTCATACTTAATCAAAAGGAACGTGACCCTACTTGCTCTAAGACGAGAGCTAAGGAACGCAGGCTCATGCCCGTTAGTGGGGGTCAGGATAGAAGCAGAAGTCAGTGGCCAAAGGAGTCGAAATCAAATCCTCTTCTAGGATAGCTAATGAAAAAAAAGGGAAAAAAAAAATAGCAACGACGAGACAGATTGGATGCAGGCACGATGAGTTTCACTTGCATGGAGTGGAATGCAAAACCTAAAACGATTCCACAGCGAGAGTCGATTCTGGCATAAACAGAAGGAAGTAATAAATAAGCATATATACAAGCAACCAAGGTTGGGAAATAGGAGAAAAGCCGCTCTGGGCAGGGGTTGGAAATAAAGGAAATTGGGAAATTCAATGACCATGTAAAGGAGGGAGATCTAGCACATGTGGAGCTGACTAGAAGGCAATGTGGAGAGAGGATGAGTCAAGCGTTAATGCCAGCAATTATTTCAAGTGAAAAGGGCTTATCAATGTTGAAAACTCAGTTCAGGTGGAATAAACTGGTCAAGAATGTAACTGCTAACCTCCGGACTGGAAGCGCTGAATGGCACCTTCAACACCACGAGCCACCGGCTCCAATGTCAAAGCAAACTGCAGTCAACCGAGGCCAGGCGGTCATACAGTGTAGCAATTGAAACGAGCCAGACGTCTGCCTCATCTGAGAAAGAAAATATCTACTCCTGGAATAGCGGCTGAAGGATTGAATGGTAATGATGTAAATTTTCGTTATGTCGTGTGAACCTTTTCAATCAAGGGCTTTCAGGCCTTCCCTCTAAGAATGCCACTGTGCTCTAGACTGCAGAACTACCAGTTTGCACACCTTCGTGAAGGGGTTGACCACAATTAGACTGCCGATTGTGCAGCCGCCACAGAAGGATGCATTTGACAACAGGTCAAAGAGGTAGTTAATAACGGAAGCCCAAAAAGAAAGCGCCTTCGTACCCAGAGATCAACACGCTATTCTCCTTAAAAAGGATCATCAGCTGGACCGAAGAATCACTAACGAGCCCATTCCTGTGTTAGTCTATAAGCATCCGGTTAGGAAAACGTAGCCTTCAACAAATGGGAATCCATACGATAAAAAGACTCTGGCTGGTTTCAACGTTCGGCAGCACCAAGTCTCCAATGCTGGTTCCGCAAATCGAGCGATAAAATGAATTTTGAAGGTGTAGGAAATGAATGGCAAAGACACCTGGTGGCAACAAGCGCTAACGGGCCCGGTGGGAGGTTGAGCGTAACCTCTTCCATAGCATTACTGCCATACATCTGCATAATAGCCTAACAAGAGCTGTCAGCAACAGGTTCACATTTGAGCATCCAGGGAAGTAGGCTTCCAATGGGCCACAAGAAGTTTCAGCTGTGCAATGACACAAAATCCTACAGCAGTTTGTAACTCGTGCAGCAAGGAAGCCATAAGCGTTTCCGTACACCCTCATCAAACTATTGCATAGAGGATGGGCTCGAGAAAGACGGACTGCCTCCGTTATGGAAAGATTATGGCAACCTGCCTGGTAGCCAAGCACACCAACAACAGCGCATACTCCTGCAACTATTACATAGCTGCACATGGAAACGCCCCCCAGAATTTGCTTCAATAGGATTGCAGAGTAGAACATATGAGCTGGCAGTGCAGGCTCTGCAAGTGGCAGTGCTGCAAATCCCCTTTGAGCTCGAGCGCTAGGTTGATCTGCCAACTGGCAGCAAAAACAAAAAAGCCCAGGCAGGGCAGTTGCACCTCCACATATCTGAATGCACACAGCAGGCGGCAGTGCCCTCACGCATAGTCCAGCATCTTGGGGTACAGCTCCGGCTCCTTCATGCTCGCCTGCACAAGGCGGTAACGAGCTTCAGACAGAGTTCAACACAGAGTTAAGAATCCTGGAATCACGTCCGGCAAAATACAGATCAGCAGCAGACCAAGGGAAGCATACGTGTTTGCACCTGTATGTTTGGAAACACGGCGTGGCCCGCATACACGAAGGAGAGTAACCCAAATGTGAATGGCAGCATTTCCAGATTGAGCAGCGTCTGGCCAGGACCTTGAGGAAATCTGCACAGGCAGGACGGCAAATGTATAGGTGGCACACAGAATCTCTATGGCTGAAACCAGTGCAACAAGTAACAGGTTCTTCGGATGTTCACACTCCATATGATGGGAAGGTACCGACCACGTAGCACGTCAGGCAGGTTCAATTAACAGATTTTAGTTTACAGTACATTGCAACCCGACACCAGCTTCAGGCTTGTCGTCCGACGAACAATTTTTCCAGTACCCTTCCCTCTGCACCAGATAGGAATTTGCTTTGATTGGCAAGTGCAACCCACACTCGAAGTATGCATCTCAGGTCTTGTAGTAATAAATCAGTGTGTTGGATGGAGAGGACGACGCGAAGAACCTTCCCAGAAAACAAATCACTGATATGCCCATCCTCAAATGAGCCCATGAATTTGACTGACGAAAATGATTACACGAATGCAGCTGATTCCTAAGGAATGACAGCGATACGGGAATGCAGTAAATGACGGGGAATATGGATATGAAGAGACAGAAGTGAAAGGGCAATTCCCCCCTCTGGCACGAATTGCCTGCAATTCTAAGTGAAGTTCACAAAATGTTAAGTTCTATAGTGATCACATGAGAGCTTATCTGGGAGAACACAGCTTAGTAGAATAGGTTGGTTAAAAGCGCTGCATATCTGGGTTACATTATTTCAAACTTTGAACCGGCAGTCGCCAAAGCCTTCTCTCCTCCTGCATGCCCTCACACATAGCATCTATACGTGGAGGCAAAAACATAACTGAGGACAACTTTGGAAGGGCGTGATATGTTTTGCTGCTTCACCAACAGATGGTGTAGCTCAGTTGCACAGGACACCGCAATTTGATAAATCTTGTCATATCTTGCCATACTCATGTGGAGAAAGCTAATCGAACATACCCTTCAGAACAGAATGTGAAGAGCAAAACTCCCAGTAGAGTAGCTGAGGCCGCCGCTCCCAATGCTCCCAGCGCAGCCAATGCGCTGTTCCCAGTAAGACCAACATGTCCGTGAATAACGACGACTCGTGCAATTTAAATCTCTAAGTACTTACATAAAAAAATCAGCCTCGCCGGTAGGACACTGCAGATTACAGTAAAGAAACTGGGCAGCACACCTGAGGTCGGGCAGCCAGGTGGTAGGCAATAGCAGGAGTGCGCTCAGCAGCATATATTGTTGAGGGTCACCTCCAAAGAGCCTCGACAGGTTGTCCCCTGCTTTGATCGACAGGGACGACAAGCGCACATAACGAGTCGTAGATATCGGTCAGTAGTCAGAAAGCAGCGTTGTTCGCAGAAGCTAGCCCGACCAAACGTCATACTTTACAACACCAGGCAGGTCGTAGTTTTACCTTCTAAAATGAAGAACTGAGGAAACGCGGATGCACGAAGTCGAATTCAGTCCCATGCCAAACGTCACGAGAACATTAGCGCCACAAATTATTGCCCTTACTCAACAGACTAGCTTGCATGATATACGCAAAAAGGCGCCGAGCTTGAGGCAATCCGAGAAGGGAGAATAAGAGATGATGAGCCTACGAGACCGCAGGTGCCGAGCAGCTCGACGTAGAGGACCGCGGTGACAACGCGGCGGCCGAGCGGGCCAAGGGCCGCCTCTCCGATGTCCTCGTAGCTCTGCAGGCCGCGCAGGGGCGGCGAGCCGGGCGGCGGGCGGCTGGCCAGCAGGCACATGCTCGCCTGGCAGCGCCCGAGGACCTTCCCCGTGTAGTTGGTGGCCGCGCCCAGGACTGCCAGCACCGCCAATGCCGCCCAGCCGCCCTGCCGGAGAGCAAACGGTATGGAAAGCAGACCCACGCCGAGAAGAATGTTCACCGCATTCAAAAGCGCCTCGGTGAAGGACGTCCCTTTGCGGGCAGAGACTGCGTCCTGCTCACGAAAATCAGCTTGCTCAGGCAGGGCGTCAGGGATCCTTTCAGGCCCTTCAGCACCGCCGGAAAGAGAAGAAGTCACAGCATCTGAAAGGCTCTTCGCCAGAGTGGACGGGACGTAGGAAGGCTCAGCGGGGGAAGACGCCTGAGTAGTCGTAGGAATGGGCGGTCTGGAGGAGGATGAAGTTCTGTTAGAGGCCGCCCTGCAAGGTGCAAGCTGAGGTGCATAAACCTGTCCGCCCATCCCAGTCCACTCTGCGCTTTCGTCAGCGAGGGCAGCACAGGGAACATGAGGCAGAGACTGTACAGGCGGGTTTCTCATGGTAAAGAACGAGAAAAGGTGACACCTTTGCGGAAGGACGCAGGCGCAAGGAAGGGCGGGGGGCGGGGGCGCAGCGGAGGAGAGGTGAGGGCGGAGAAGAGAGGCAGGCGGGGAGGGCGACGGCCACGGCCACGGGTGCGGCCGCCATTCCGCCGCTCGCTCGCTCGCTCGCCGGACTGCCTGCCTGCTTGCCTGCCTGCTTGCCTGCCTGCCTGCCTGAGTGCCTGCCTGCCTGCCTGAGTGCCTGCCTGCCCCCGTCCCGTCCCCCTCCCCGCCCGCGGTTCAGGGCCAGGGCAGGCCAGGGCAGGGCTTGGCGCCCGGCCGCCCTGCTCGAGGAGGGGCCCCCATGGCGCCCCATGCCCTCATGACACCACAGCCCCATGGCCATGGCCATGACCCTGGCCCAGGCATCGTCAAATGTCAAATGGTTCCCTTAAGCAAAACTCAGGTTGTTCCCTTAAAGTCACTTCTTTCGTGTACGAATTCCGGTTCGGGATCCGCGGCTCCGCCGACCCCAGCCGTACCGAAATGCGTACCTAGCCAATGCTTAATTCGCCCGACAGGCTTACGAAATTGATTTGGCGATGGTCAAGGTCTGACTCCCCCTATTACAGTAGGGGATTTCCCCTACTGTATTTGAGGCGTGCCCATGGTTGACGCGGCCGTACAGCGAGCGGTGCGCGAGTACGGTACGGGACGGGCGGAGGCGGCGGTTGGTGTGCCGCATGCGCATGGCCATGCATGCATGCCATGGTCGAATGACGCCATGGGATGGGGGGGCATGGCATGGGATGTCGCGAGGCCAGAAGGGGGGATGGAGGGAGAGTGGCAGGGAGGGAGGGAGGGAGGAGCGACAGCCACCAACCAGGTGGGGCGGGCGCCTGGCGAGGGCGGGCGGGCGGGCGCGCGTCCATGGCGAGACGGAGCGAGTGAGCCGCGGCCGGCTGCGGGGTGGGCCATGCAGAAGTGGGTGAGCCGCCTGGTCGACAGCCTCACCGCCCCCTCCGCCGCCTCTGACGCCGTGCGATGGGCGTAAGCGCGCCGCCCCCTCCCCCCCTCCCCCCCCGCCCGCCCCTTCCACCCCTGCCAGCGGTCCGCGCTGACTTGCCGCCGCTGCGCTGTGCAGTGACCGGCACCTCGTCCTCGAGTTTAAAAAGCTGTGGGACGACTTCCGCAACGCCCCCTCGGACAGGGTGAGGCTGCCTCCCAAACCGCCGGCCACAGCTCGCTCGCCGCCATAGTGGCGAACGGAGAGCTGTTGATCTGCAGAACTGGCAGTGTGGCTCTTGTCTGGTCTGTTCTTGCACAACTACGTCCGGTAGCGTCAGTCACTTCCGGGCAGACATGTCCACCTCTTGGCTTTGAGAGCTTCTGGGCGGAAGGGGTGTTACAGGAGAGTACAGATATTCTGAACAACACTTTGGAGGTTTTTTGTCGCCTGCTGACGGGCCAGCCCAATGTGGCCGACCACATTCACTCGTGAGAGTCGTTTCTCTTGCACAGACGCCTATGTCAATGCGACGAGCTGTCACAGTCAGCCCATTGCTGTATCGCAGTCTTGCTAGCCTAGCTTAGACTCATCGACATTACCCGACATATCGAAATTGCTGCGTTGAGAAATGTAGCTTTTTAGCGGGCTCATGTTCGGGGTTTGGTGATTTTCGGCTCCATGTACTTCTGACCACTAAAACGTCGGTCGCTCTGCGGAAGGGGTGCAGCTTGGTGGAGGTGCAGCCGTTCTCCTTCGTGGTCGCTCGTCAGCTGGTGCTGGTGCCCGATGTCCAGCAGCTGCCGCCCGACCGCCTGGTGGACTTCTTCACCACGCATGTGTCAGGGGGACCGGGCTCGGGGGCGACTCTCCTCACAGCGTTGGAGTACCTCACAGCCCCGGTGAGCTGGGCCAGACGCGCACTCGCCTGCCTACCTCACTCAAGCCTCGCTTCGGTGTGCGTGTCCGGGTCTACGCAAAGGCTCACGCCGAGGGCCGAGGAGGGGTGCAGGGTGTCGAGCTGCAGGGGCTATTGGATGCAGGCCTGCTGGCTAAGCTCCTTTCGCTGCACGCCGCCGTCGCCGCAGGCGACTCCCGTTTGCAGCAGCAGCTCGTAAGCCCTCTCAGGCCCCTACCTGGCCCGCATGTTCTGCGAAGAACAAGATGAGCATAATGCAGGAGCGCGAAACCACTCTGTGCCAGGGTTGGCGCTACAGGGCGCACAGCAGTACGACGAGGTCGAAAAACGAGTTGTGGGCAGGTGGAGGGGACAAGCTGGTAGTTCTGGGGCCATGCAGGAGCGGCAGGAATGGGGCTTGATTTAGGGAGCAAGAGGCGTGTTTGCTGAGGAGGAAGTTGTGGAACAGCAGCAAAGGCATAGGAATGCACGTGCAGAGAACAGGGAGAGAGTGAGAAATGAAAATTTTACTATCAAGCAGCACCTGGCACAGACGAGGAGGCCAGTTACGCTCGAGGGCATGCACTCGAAAGGAGCTATGAGAATTATATTAGTATGCGCATAAGGACAGGAGAAGGGAGGACTCTGAGAGCGTAAACATTGGGATGATGCTGAAGCATAGAGCAACATTTTTTATGCCGGAGGCAAAAGGGCAGATGCTGACATGAAACGGCAGCAATGGGGACAATGCGGGCAACAGGGCCCGGGGGGAAGGGTTGAAGCTGCAGCATTTATTGTTATTGTTAACGCTGAGCAACAGGACCACTGTCATTGTTTTAGTGAAAGCATCTCTGTGCTGTTCCACGGGCTGCAGGTTCAAAGAAGGTTGGAGAATTTGATGAAGGCTTTGGCAGATCATAAAGGCGCAGCTTCAAGCCTGGTGGATGACGACTCTTTAAAGCAGCTCTTTTACATTGCTGCTACAGACGGATGCCTTCCTGATGAAGGCATTTTTGTTCCACCATCTCTCTCTGCGGCCGCCTCTATCGAGAAGCTTAAGCAGAGAAGTCACGTATGCAAGGTCAGCGTGCTTCTGTCCTTCCCTTCCGGCCTCGTCGTTCAAGACAGGCGATGCGACGTCTGCCGATTCGTCTCTCCTTCTGCTCCTTGGAATGCTTCTTCACAGACGAGCACTCTTGCAAGCAAGAGCCAGCCATGCTTGCTGTTAAACTTGCCGTGTAGAGTCGCCCAAGAGCAAGAGTTATTCTGACTGACAAGGCCGATGCCGATGACAGATTTTGTCGAAGATGCTCTCGAGTAATTCTGGTTCCGTGGCATCATACATCAAAAAGCACAGATTGGTGAGAATCCCCTCTCAATTCGACAGGTCGATGTTTGCTGTCGTTGTGGAAATTTTCTACTTTTTGTTTACTTCCTGTTGAGAATGGAGGAAGTATCCGGTACAGTAGTGTGACCCTTGTCAGTGATGGGCAGGTGGAAGTGCTTCTGAAGGCTATCATTCAGTTCGATGCGGATACGGGGGATAGCCACCACGCACTGTCTGTGGTAGCGCTTGTCCTCGATTGCCTCAAGCTGTCCAATAAATCAGGTGAAGTTGGATGCTTAGCTCCTGCTCCATTGTTGAAGCATGCTTAACCTCTCATTTTGTTCTCTAGAGCTGCAGGTCCCTACTGAGCTGTTCGCAGTTAGCAAATGATCACTGCACTGTACTTTTTTGGAAACCAGAGGGAAGATTTCAGCCATCGCAACTCCTATGGCTACCTAGTTCTCCGAAAAGCCTATCCCCTTTCACATTGTCTTTGCATTTTACGGGGACATCTGAAGTACTCATAGTGTTCACTCATTGTGCTATCACGTGTGCTCTTCAACTATCCTGTAGCCTTCATCAAGACATGTTTCCTGCTCTTTTGTGCTATTTCAATGTCATTCCCGATTTTGGATAAGCAGCCGTGAGTACGCGCATCATCGTCAACGCAGAAACCTGAGGCGTCCTTGGGTGCCTTGCCAGGCGCTGGAGGGGTGCAGCTGATGGACGACTTCAAGGGCATGCGCGGGTACACCGTCATGGGCCAACTTTCGCTGAAGCTCACATTTGCTCCGCACTCGCAAGCCCTCAGCCCCACCGCTTTGAGGGAAACCGTTTCTCTTCCATCGCCGCCTCTTCTCTCCTTCAACGCAGTGGTCGAGGCCGCCATAAAAGCAGCCAAAGCCCAGGTTGCCGAGGTTCAGCCTTTAATGACCGACAAGTTGAGAGGCATCGACCTTTCAGAGCATGAAGGGGACGACAGCTTTAGGGAAGGAATCTATGGCAATGGAACACCTGCCGAGGCTCCTTCTCAGGGCGTTTCGACTATAGACCGTACAAGCAGCTTATCGCTGTGGAGCAGTTCTGGTTCGATAGCAGAGACCACGGCGTCTGTGCAGCCAGATGTGGAAGCCATTGCTCCCGCTTTGATAAAGCTTCTCGACCTTCTTGTGGCCATGGCATGTGAAAGTATGACAAGTATTGCCGATGGCAGCGAGTGGAAGGTGGGGCAAATTTCAGCAGGCAGTTTGGAAGGCCTGAGTGCATCTGACGGGGGAAAGGAAGAATCGTTAGAATGGCAAATCCGAGACAGCGAGGCTGTGCAAGTTCTGCAAGACCTGTTTCTCCAGACAAAGCAGGTGCCAGTGCAGCTTCTAGTCCTCGACCGGCTTCAGAGCATCTATGCAGGCCATCCAGACAACTATGCTGTCATGCGGGATCTTCGCACCCTTCCCCGACTCATCAGGGGAATGGCTGCTTACCATCCAGTCTTGCAAGAACAGATACTGAAACTTCTGGAATTTACTGTGCTTGTGATCAGTGTTGTGCCAGAGCAAGAGCTACTTGCACTCTGTGCGGAGCTGGAAAGGCCCGTGCCTCCAACCATGGCTCGCAATGCTTTGGCTTTCTTTTCCAAGCTTCTCTCATTCGATCTCACTTTCCAGGACATCTGTCGGACTGTTGGTCTGCTGGATATTCTCATACTGGATGTTCAAAGATGTGCGATATCCAGCGTGGTTCTTTCAGGCTCGGGAAAGGCCTACTTACGCAGCTGCAACAGTCCCACCGAGCCTGGCAGCGTTACCTTTGTTGGAGGTTCGTCCGTGGACGGAGGGGGCTTGCGCAGCCCCGCTGCTCGTGGGCAGGCCGGCCTGGAGAGTCCGGGACGCAGCGGAAAGTGGAGGGGCGCCTCGCCCGCCCCTCTGACGGGAGACAGCGCACACCGGCGAAGCGCCTCTTTGGGGCCTGCAGCGTACCTGTTTGGCGAGGCGGAGTCCCGCAGCCTCGGGTGGGACTGCCTGGTGGCGCTGCTGCAGCGCAACGCAGCCAACCGGGCGCTGTTCCGCGACAGGCAGGGGGGCCTGCAGGCCTTGCTGCCGCTGCTGGCCTGCAGCGACCAGAGGGGCGGACTGCTGCGCGTCTGCCACTGCCTCGTCTCGGATGACATCAACCAAGTGAGTGCTAACTAGCCGAATTGAGAGTGCTACTGGATCTTTCTTTCTAGTAGTTCCTGTGAAGGAGAGTGTTACATTGCTGTTGGTGCTGGGCTCCGTCTTTCACAAATCTAAGTAGCTCATTGCTGCTCCTCAAACAAATTGCTAAGTCCACTATGAAGAGGTGAGTGCGGTTATTATGTGTTCCAGCCGCTAGGAGGTCCAAGGCTACAAAGGCTAGATGTTGACAAGGTCATGGATGCACTGAGATGTCCGCCTTCTAGGTAAGCCAATCTCGGGAACAACATTCTATGACATATCACTCACATACTGATTACCTCTTGAGCCGATTTTCTTTGCGACAGTCAAACGCCAAATCCAATACATCGTGTCTGCACCTAACTTCAGTATGGCAGTGATGGGGGTGCAGGGAAACCTGGAAGACTTTGCAGCACTGGTCCAAGCTGTCAAAAAAGGGCAAGTGGCGGCCCAAGGAGGGAGACTATTGCGATTGGATGTTGTAGCGCGGGCAGATATCTTGTGGGCGCTCGGGCGCCTTGTGCGGGGCAGCAGCGGCGCGCAGGAGGCCTTCCTCAAGGCGGAGGGCTTCGCCCTTGTGCTGCCGCTGCTGCAGAGCATCCGCGTGCCTGACTGGCCGCTTGAGCCCAAGGGCGGGTGGGGAAAGAGCAGCGCCGCCCCGCGCGGGGGCGGCCCGGACTCTCTCGCCGCCGCTGCGCCGCGTAAGGTCTCAACTGTGGGCGGGGGGGGGGACCACAAGCTGCACAGCGTGGCAGATGCTTCTGCTGTTGAGCCCAGCAACAGAAGTGGATTGAGAGGAGGCTCTCAAGATGATGTCAGTGGCAGAGGGACGGAGAGCGACAGAGTTTCCTCAAAGGGTAGTCTGGAGAAATCAGGAGAGGGTGAGGACTCGCATACACAGGGAAATCACCAGAAGAACGGGGAGCAGGAGGAAAGAGGTCTGTTGGGGATTCTAGCTGAAGTAAGCAAGAGTCAGGGGGAAGTTGGCACAGGAGATGGGATGGGGGAGGTTGGAATAGTCATGAAAATGAAACGAGCCCCTTTGCCTCAAAGACTGCCTCCGAGCGGGGTGTCCTTACAGATTGAACCGAGAGATGTGCCGCTGGCTAACAAGCTGGAGCTCGTGGATGCCTTGTTTCAGTTGCTTACTGTTGCGGTCAAGAGCATGCCATTGGGGAGGGTTGCTTTGAGGGATGGCCTCCGCGTGGAGGCAGTAAAGAAGCTCCTGCCTGCGACTGGCCTGCTCGTGCCTCTACATGAAGAGCGAATAGTGGAGATGCTCTTCCAGTTGGCAACAGAAACAGATCGCAAGCTTTCAAAGCCGGGTCGGCGACAGATTCAAGTACATCGCAAGGGAGTGGAGGATTTAGAGAAGGTCACAGATCAGGATTGGCTGAAAGTGGACGTAGACGCATATTTGGCGCATCTTACTCCGGGCACCGCGGTCAGCGGAGGCGGCCCTGAGTCAGACCAGGTGTGCGTGTTCAACGCCGTGGCGGTGCAGGCTCTGCTGGAGGTCCTGCCGCAGCTGTCGGCGCCAATGCAGCTGCGGCTGCTGGTGAACATTCACCGTCTGGCGAACATGTCCATTCGCAATGTGGAGGCCTTGTGCGGTGTGGGTAAGTGAACTCAGTTCTTCCATCCTCTTTCATCCTCCGTGGAACCCTCCCCGACGTCTTTAGGCCACAATGTGTTCATTATGAGAAGGTTGTTTTTTTCTCCCTTTCTTTGTTCATAGAGTCTGGAACTTAAGTGCTGGGTTATTTCTCCTGCATCACTCATAGCTGGTTCTGGCATGTTCAGGTTCTGTGAGCATTCTGATGGAATTCATAAGGCCGTATTTGGGGGAGATGGCCACACCCCTGTGCAACTTGGTGCTGTGCATCGTGCAAGAACTGGGCACCTTCAGGTATGCCTCTAAAGTGGGACGTGCCAAAATCCATAGATACCGTTGACCTTGTTACTTTGTGCATTTGTTCCTCTCCACTTTCTTTCAGGTGTGTCGCGAGCTTTGTCCGCCCGCAGCCATGCTCTCCAAAGAGCCCGCAGCTGATTGGGATCTTGTGCACCTGCGTAGGCTATCGGCGATGGAGCTTCGAACTCTGGCGTGGTACATGCGTCAGAGCAAGGATTCGCCCAACCAACGCACTGGAGAAGTATTTCTGAGCATGTTGGAGCGCATGTGCATGGATGGGGGCCCTCCCCAAGGCCTTGCTGTCGGCCCACTCCTTCACCTTAGTTTCAGCCGTTTGGGCTATGGTTGCGCCAAAGCCCTCATTGGTGATCGCCCATGGCCGCCTGTGGGCGGATACACATTCACGTGCTCGCTGTCATTTCGTGGCCTTCTGCAAGAGGGCTGCATTCCTATATCTAAGCAGAGCAATCTGGTCAATGAGGCCATGCTTCCTATTTTTTCCGTTGGTGCTGCGGATGACAGTGCAACTTTCCTCACACAAATACAAATCAACTCCAAGGGACATGTCGTCCTCTCTTCTGGGCCAAACTCCCGAGTCGTGTTCACTGACGTCCACCTGGAGGAGGGCTTGTGGCATGACGTTACCATTGTGTTCAGTAGACCAAATGCGCTCGCGGGCTTCTTCCAAACCAGCACCGCATCTCTGTATGTGAACGGCAGCCTGCGGCAGAGCGGCAGACTCGGCTGCGGCGTGTGGGGGGGCGGGCAGCCGCTGCAGGTCGTGCTGGGCGCGGCCGAGGGGCAGGCCCGCCCGCGGCCCCTCTCGTGGCTGTTGGGCGCGGCCGCGCTCTTTGAGGACGCGCTCCCTGCACCCGCGGCGCTGCTGCTGCATGCGCTCGGGAGGAACTACCCGGGCACCTTTCAGGACGACGACTTGGGGCAGTTCGTGCCGCTGGAAGCGTGCAATGGCCACAACCTCACCATCGCAGAACGGCTTGAGAAAGAGGCTGCTTTGACTGGAGGTGGGCTGTGGAGCACGGGGGAGGAGGAGATGGCGGGGGATGGCGCGGAGGCCTGCAAAGTCATTTGGGACGAGCGATTCCCAATTGCCCTGATTTCTATGCTCTCCTCAAAGAAACTCATTTTTAAGTTCAGCGGTACAACAGTGGAGTTGTGCCCCACGGATTTGGCCCGAACTATGGTCAATTTGGTAAATCCAGGCTCATCTGCTGCTTCAACAGTTGGGGGTAAGTCCTTTCGGGCACAAACTGAGTGCACGTGGATCACCTCTGTTTGTTGGTGAATATGTGTGTGTCAAGCTGGATATAAAGCCTTTGAACGTTGTTTGTACCCTTGCTGTTGTCCGTGGAACTCGTCGACTCTCCGTAAGAGGACTCCAGGATCGATATCTGAATGGCTGTGAGCATTGCTAAGGTCGATATCCGTCAAAAATGTGAGGAGATTGGGTTGGGAGGGAGATATTTTCAGGGATACCGCAGATGGCGGGACTTCATGGGGATGTGCAAATTTGTTCGCCATGCGGCGTTGCGGATGGGATTCGCAAGATCGGCGGAGTGGCAGTGGTCCTGGCCATGGTTGAGATTGCCGACAGTCAGCAGAAGCTGCACCTGGCCATCTCCCTCCTGGCCGGGACTCTCAGCCACAATGTGAGGAATGTCCGCGACATGAAGCAGGTGCGCGGGTACCATCTGTTGGCGCTGTTCCTGCATCAGCGCATGCCGCTGCTGGGCATGGAGGGGCTCGACCTGCTCCTGCAGATAGCGGCCACGGACGGCGCATGCAGGGGGGGAGAAAGAGGGACAACGGGAGAGAGGGATAGCGGCGAAGCGGGCGGCCTCCCGAGCCTTGTGCTGGCCAACCGCGACATGGTGAAGGACGTGCTGCTGGACTGGACGCTCTGGGTCAGAGCGCCGGTAGCGCTGCAGATGGCGCTCCTTTCTTTCCTCGAGCGCACTGTGTTGCACAATCGATATCGCAGGCACAACATGGCGTTGCTCAGGCAGCTGAACGTGGTGGAGGATCTCCTGGCAACCCTGCAGAGAGGGGATTTGGAAGTTGTTGTCATGGAGAGAGCAGTGCGGCTTCTCGGTACCATTCTGGCTTGTGAACCTGTGGAATCCGAACTTACACAAGTGGCTCACTTTATTATCATGACTTTTAAGCCCTCGATGATCTCTCACAGTTTTTCTCTGGGAGGAGAGGGCAGAGGTATGACAGATATTGGCAGCATGACCGCGAAGGGAGGTGGGGCTGAGGGGGCGGGCCTGAGCAACGTGGATGGCAGCTTGATGGCAGGGGGCTATCAGGGATCGGTTCGCGGGCCAAGAGAGCCGCTGGGACCACATGTGATGATTCGGAATGCGCTTTTAGAGATGATAGTGAAGCTACAGCTGATGCTGAAGTCTGAGGAGAATGTAGAGTTCTGCCGTAGAGTTGCCTCGACAAAAGTGGCCATGGCTTTGCTGGATGAAGAGGTGCATCCCAGTACACTTCGTTGGGTGTTGGTCATGCTGCTCAGTGCGCTCCACTCCAGCGTGAATGTTGCGACTCGATTCAGAAATTGGGGGGGATTTCAGTACCTGCAGCAGGTCTTGCCCAGGTTCAATGACGAACCTGAAGTGTACTACCTTCTGGCGGCTGTTCTGTGTGGGAAGTTGACATACCCGCGCCTGCAAAGTGTCCGCCTTGCTGACTTTTTGAACCTCCTGCCTGAGAGCAGCGAGCACGAGGAAGTGCACCTGCCCTGTCTCCTGGACAGCTTTATCGCCGCGTTGAAGGCAGCCTTCCAGCAGCGTCAGCGCGCGCAGCCGTCCCATTCCGCGGGAGGGGCCCCGCGAGGTCGAGGTGGGCAGGCAGAGCTGCAGGCGGGGGGGGCGGACCCTCCTGCCGCCCTTCCGCTCTCCGGTGGGGTTGGTGGGGCAGCTCGTCTCGCTGCGACTCTCCTTCAATTCCTCATCAGTGGCGCGACCAGGTGGCCTGAGTTTGCCTCTGCCTGCCGGCAGCTAGAGACGCTGCAGTCTCTTGTAGAGATGTACTTCTACTGCGTCAGGTATTTTCGTGGCCTTCTCATCTCAATTTTGCGTGGTTAAGTTGAAATGGACCGCAGCAAGAAGCTCTCGAGGCTTATGAATGCAATGCCCGTCAGTATCCATTCTTGACGTCAATACTTGCAGGCCACTGTTCGAGCAGTCAGTCTTCTCTGGGTCCAATGGCCTCCTCAATTTGAATGTGCAGCTTTCATTAGAAAAAGTAGTCATTCTCTGCATATCTTAATGCTTAGAACGGCGAACTAGCACTGAATGCAAAGTGGATGTTTGGAATTGCCGATCCGCACTGTTGCTGTACTGTGTGGGAGGACAGTAAATAGACAACGTCCCCGTTTGCTGTCAGAGTGGGATTGATTAAGGTATGTTGAAGATTTAGTGAGTTTTGTTTGTTGGTCAGTATATCCCAAATCAAGACTGGAGTGTGGTAAGAGATGGGAGAGAGAGAGGGAGTGTGGGAGTCATACATGAAAGAGAATGGAGGTTTTGAAGGTGAGATTAAAGACAGAGTCAGTAAACCTTTGGAGTGTGGTGTGATTGGGCGAACAGTCATACAGGTCCTTTGACTTTCTGACTCTGGCTCCCTACGAGTATGAGTTTTCGTGGCTGTGAAACTGTAGGTAGTGCTAGTGCCTCAAGTTAGTGCCTTACAGGTGAACCTCTGATTGGTATTTGTGAGCACATCAAGCGTCTAAAAGGAGAAAGAAAAGTTTTGACATTGCCAAACGGTCTCGTCTAATGTCAATTCTTTCGTTTGTGGTATTTTGCAGTAGTGTCGTTCCAGAGCTGCACAATGAACCGACTACATTGCTGCGGAGACAGAGCGAAGTTGCAATTAAGATACAAAATGGAGGATCGGCACATAGTGAAAGGGGCATATTCAATGGGGAACGTTTACAGACGCACCAAGAAGAGCATGGTAGGGGAGAGTTGGTGAAGGGGAACGAGAGGGATTGGGGGAAGGATGAAAGCAGGGGCTCAGGAGGTGAGGACATTTTAGCGGACCTTGCAGAGGGGCATGCTCCAGCATCGATGAACAATTTGCCAGCCATCGTCACATCAGAAAGTCTGAGCCCACAAGATACGCCGAGTAAGGGCAGTCCTCTTGCTAGCCAGGTTTCCCCATTGCTGCGTGCTGGAACCATGTCATCGGCAAGCATGCTGACGGCATGGCTTGGAAGCAGTACTATTGGAGAAGCTTTAAGTGGGTACAGCCTTGGGGAGGAAACATGTGAAAACATTCCACAACAGGGGCCAGATGCCAGCGTTTTACTGTCTATAGATGCAGCGCAAGTTGAAGATGAAGGCTCTGAAGGTGCAGGTGCGATCCTCCAATTGTTGGGAGAGTTACTGGGCTCCGCAATAGTGGAAGACGCAAAGGCCCTGACTCTGCTGGAACTGGTCTTAGACTCAACTCCGCTGGAAACCAGGACGGATGCTGCGCTTGTCTTTCAGGGCCTCTGCCTTAAGCGCATCTGCGCTGTAGTCGAACGGCGGTTGACGGATGTGTCCGGGCGCAGGCAGCTGGAGGTGGGAGTGTGGGGGCCCAACCTCGAGGGCCTGAGCAGTCTGCTGGCGGACAGAGTGTACTTGGGCGCGTTCGCGCAGCGCGGTGCAGTGAGGGCGGTGCTGGAATTCCTCCTCGCCGTGCTGCGCGCCGCCAATGCCGACCGGGCGGTGGAACTCCTCCCCCCACCCAGCAGGAGCTCCATTTCCAGGCGACGCAGGGGGGGTGGCCTCAACTTCTTCGTTTTTGGGCTGCTCAGGAGCGCAAATCGGCTGGTCATGTACTCGTTCCTGCCGCCCCTGCTGACAGGGCTCAGTCAGGAGGAGGCACGAGGGGGGACGAGGCTGGGCAGTCAGGCGTGGCTGGCGAATAGAGGAGCTGCGAGAGAAAGTGCGTTGGACTGCACGTTGGACCCGGCAGACGCAGTCCGCCTGCTTGTGAGCAACAGCGCGCTGCTGCTTTGCCCCGCCAACGAGGATGCAGAACTCCTCAGTTGTCTGTGCCACAACCTCACACACTGGCTCTGGGACAAGGACGAAAGTGTCAGGAGGTTGGCCGTAGAGGGCTGGAAGGTGCTTCTGTCAAGTCGAGCTCCGGACCTTGGTAAACTTCTGATGATGCAGGATGCGCATGGGCAGTCGATTAACATTTTGCATGGAGGTTTCGACATTCTTCTGGGAAAAGGCGTGGTTGATTTTTTTGAATGGTTAAGGCTGGCGGAGGATGATATTTACGAAGTACTCGAACATAAAATATCCCCTGAGTGGATGGAAGTTGTTAATTCTTCCGCTAAATTTCCAAGCGGTCACATGAAATCCCTCGAGAACAGGCGCAGGCAAGAACACAACAAGCGTGTGCAAAACACAGGCAGATTGAAGACAGCTTGGTCGGAGAGGAGACGCAGCACGGGGAGGGCCCTGGACGGCATCCGCGAAGCCATTGCGAGGGAGCTGCGCGTGCGGCGGCAGGACAAGTACGGGTGGGTGCTGCACGCGAAGCGCGAGTGGCAGGGCCGCCTCCGCGAGCTCGTGCACGAGCGCGGCCTCTGGCCCATGTGGGGGGGCGCCGGCGCGGAGGCCCCCGTGCAGTGGCAGCTGTGCGCCACGGAGGGACGCTTCCGCATGCGCCGCCGCTTAGAGCGCTGCAAAGTGCACGTCGACCTGCACGCCGCCCGCCCCATCCTTCCGCTCGGGGAGACCGCGCCGGGGAGGGCGGAGGAGGAGACTGTGGGCAGCGGCAAGAAGAGTGAGAAGGTGAGGGGAGGACTGCCAGGAGACGAGCTCACTCATTTGTTTTCGCTGGGGAGGGGAGTGGTGTTCGCGAAGCCCCAACGTACGTTCTCACGATTGTTGGATAAGGATTTCTGGGAAACTGCTGAGGAAGAGCTGGCGGCTGTGGAAGAAGGAGAGGAGAAGGAAAATGAGGAGGAGGGCCGAACAGGGGTCGGCAGTAAAGCGAATACTGAAACAATGGCAAGAACTGCAGCACAGGGGAGGGAGAATGAGGATAATAAGCAGGGAAATCCTCCTCCGAATGCTGGGGTTGCTGGATGGGATGAATGGCACGAGGACGATGTGACCTCACAAACAGGCAGCATGCAGACTGTAGAGTTTAACAGGGGGTTGTCGCAGGATCTGACAGCTGAAGTGCTGAAGGAAGTGCAGGACGATGGAGAGCATCTGATTCGACCACACTTGATGCCCGGAGACAGGATCAGACATAAGTACAATTGTGAACGTGTTGTTGGACTGGACAAACGAGACGGCATCTTTTTGATCGGGGAGCTCTGCCTGTATGTCATTGAAAACTTCTATCTGGACAGTTTTGGTAGGATATGTGAAAAAAGGAAGGAGGAAGAGGTGTCTGTGTTGGATCGAGCATTAGGAGTCGACAAGGCTCCGTTCCACCAGGGCAAGAAGGACTTGGGCCGGGAAAGCGACTTGGTGGGCGGGTGGGCGGACACCGCGGCTGCCTGGCGGGAGGCAAACGCGTTGGGGGTAGGGGGGGAGGGAGAGGGAGAGAGAGAGGGAGAGGGAGAGGGGTGGGGCGCCCTGCACGGTGCGCGCGTGGGCCATGAGTGCAACACTTGGAAGCTGGACGACGTGCACGAGCTGCTGAAGCGGCGCTACCAGCTGCGTCCGGTGGCTTTGGAGCTCTTCAGCATGAGCGGCAACAACGACCTCTTGGTCTTCCACATCTCCGAGAGAGACTCATGCTTCAACAACTTGCTGGCCCTGAACCTCCCCCGGACAAGCATGTGAGGCACAGCTCCTTATGGGCTCAACACATCAGCAGATCCGAAAGGCTTTGTAGTCTGCAACAGCTTCTCAGTTTGGAAAGCTTGAGTGGTATTTGTCGCCCGTGGGAAGCCACCAGTGATACTGGCTGAAGGACTTACTCCTACCTCTGACGACGAACTGTGGTGTTGAATCGCCATCGCAGGCTGGACGCGACCATCTCAGGAGCGAGGAGCGAGAAGGCGGAGCCGGGGCAGCTGTTCGGACGCATGGCGCGGACGCTGCGCTCGCGGTGGCTGAGCGGCGAAATCAGCAACTTTCAGTATCTGATGCACCTCAACACGCTCGCGGGGCGAGGCTACAACGACCTCACGCAGTATCCCGTCTTCCCGTGGGTGCTCGCCGACTACGGCTCGCCGGACCTGGACCTCTCCCGCCCCGAGACATTCCGCCCGCTGCACAAGCCCATGGGCTGCCTCACCCCCGAGAGGGAGCGGGAGTTCAAGAAGCGGTGCGTTTCTTTGCACCCACACTGCGATGAACGCAGGCTGATGATGGAGGGTGGCGGGATATGTTTTCGGATGGCGTCACTTGTTTTTTAGTTTTTCAAGGCTGGGTTTTCACCATTGTTTGTGATTGTCTGACGATTTATTTTTTGCTCGCCTTTACAGTCTGCCCTCCTGGGCTCCTGCCTACAGTGCAATTGTTTTTTGCAGAGTGAGCGCAGGTTGACAGGCGGCCTCTAAGTCTTGGCAGACTGTGTCCCCTCGCCCTCGCAGGTACGAGGCCTGGGACGACCCTGAAATCCCCAAGTTCCACTACGGCTCGCACTACTCCAGCGCCGGCATCGTGTTGTACTACCTCATCCGCCTGCCGCCGTTCAGCCGCGAAAATCAGCAGCTGCAGGGCGGCCACTTCGACCATGCGGATCGCCTCTTCACTAGCGTGGCGGAGACATGGAAGAGCGCGAGCAGCGGCAACACGGCGGATGTGAAGGAGCTCACGCCCGAGTTCTTCTACATGCCGAAAATTCTGGAGAACCGATTCCATCTCGACCTTGGTCTGAAGCAGTCGGGGGAGCGGGTATGTCTCCTCTGTTGCCCCTCTGTTGGATCTGTCCTTCGTCCGCGCTGGCGGGGCATTGTGGCGTTGTATTCCTTCCAATAGATTGTGTAGCATTTCGTTAGACTGTGCCTTTACAAAGTAGATCATTTCAGTTTGTATTCAATCTTCTTGTATGCCTCGCTTGGAGTAAGTGGGCTTTGCGGCTGAAAGCTACTCGCCGATGTCTGCCGGGCGGTTCGACTGAACCCCCGCGCGTGGCGGGGGGGCAGGTTGGCGATGTGGCCCTGCCGCCATGGGCGCAAGGCAGCGCGCGCATCTTCATTCAGAAGCATCGCGAGGCCTTGGAGTCGCCATACGTTTCGGAGCACCTGCACGAGTGGATCAACCTCATCTTTGGGTATCAGCAGCAGGGCAAGGTCGGTGTCCTGTTTCAGAGATCTACCCTGTGGTTACAACGTCAAAAGCAGTGTCGAGAAGTCGCATGCATGTTGAGACCTACACACACTGATAAGAGTGACATTGCTACTTATATTCCAGTTTGAGGCGTTGATGTGAGCTGCGAATGGAGGGTACGGACTTTGAACTACAAACTGGCCAAAACAGAGCAGATTGCTTGATAGCAGAGGAAGTGGTGCATGCAGCTTTTATCCTAACCCAGGATTGAGCTAAGCGGGAGTAGGAAAGAAAGGAGAATTTACTAACGGAAAAGGTTTAGTGGTATCCTTGTTCACTTGTTTCAGGCTGCTATTGAAGAGACGAATGTGTTCTTTCACCTGACGTATGAAGGCGCGGTGGATATCGATTCTATCAAGGACCCAAGAACTAAAGCGTCTATCTTGGCTCAGATCAACCACTTCGGACAAACCCCTCGCCAGCTGTTCCTCAAGCCCCACCCGAAACGCAAGGCTTGGCAGCAAGCACCTCTCATCCACGCTCTGCGGCACTCGTACCTGCTCACACCGCAGAAAATCCGCAGCATGCCGGCCCCCATAACTCAGATTCTGCTCATCCGCGACAAGCTCGGCGTCCTAGTCGGCGACTCGCTGATGAAGCCTCCCAGCTACGACAAGGCGCTGTACTGGGGCTTCCCCGACGGCAGCCTGCGCGTGGTCGCGGCGGAGCAGGACCGCCTCCTCTCCATCCACGAGGGCCTGCACAGCGACGGCGCCGTACAGTGCGCCGCCGTCAGCCGCGACGGGGAGGTGCTCGCCACGGGCGGCGGGGACGGCCTGGTCGCGGTCTGGCGGCTGCCGCCCGAGGGCACCCGCGGGACGCGCCGCCTGCAGCTGCAACGGACGCTCTGCGCACACTCGCAGGCCATCACTACGCTCGCGCTCTGCCAGCCATGGAGCATGCTGCTCAGCGGCTCGGACGACCGCACGGTCGTCTGTTGGGACCTCAACACGCTCGAATTCATCCGCCAGCTGGCGGAGCTGCCTGCACCTGTCACAGCCGTGCACATGAACGACATGACAGGGAAGATCGTCACAGCGGCAGGAACTGCGCTGGGGGTTTGGAGCATGAATGGGGACTGCTTAGCTTCCATAAACACGTCGCTGGTCATTGCAGAGTCTATTACGTGCATCAGCACTCCCATTTTCTCTGACTGGATGGAGACACATTGGTACATAACGGGTCATCGGCATGGTTCAATCAAGATATGGTCACTCGAGTATCAATACAACCCTGAACAATCCGGTTTACTGCAACAAGGAGGTGTTATTGGCAGCTTCAACGCAGGCAGCAGCGGCTCGTCTTTAGGGAAGCCCGGGGCGGAGCTGCAGGCAGTCGCAGAGGAGTTTTTGGGAACAGGGGACGCGGCACACTCCGGCGCGTTGTTCGAGCCGCGTCGCACGCCGGACTTCCAGCTATTGCTGCGGCGAGAATTGGTGTGGCATCAGGAGCCGGTCACTGCCCTCTTTCTGAGCCCTGATCTGCGGCAGCTTTTCAGTGGTGACCGAGGAGGACGCGTGGCTGAATGGGCGCTGCCCGAGGAAACGTCGGAGCAGGCGGATGACGATGGCAGGGTAAGCTTTAAAGTCGGTCTAACCACAGGTCCGTCTGTTTCAGCATTGCAGATGGATGAGCGTCCTGGTAAATATTGAAAAACTCCTTTTTCAGATTTTGATGTGCAGATGCACACTTTGTGTTCCTTTGTCTTGCAGCCAGTCACGCCCCCCCCGCCCTGCAAATCATGCAAAAGGTATCTCAAGCTGAAGGAGTCGCGGCACAGCTGCAGCAGCTGCGGGCGAGTGGTCTGCAGCGACTGCGGCAGCAGCAGAATATCGCTGGAGGACTTGTTGGGCCACAGCAGTCCCGTGCGCGTCTGCTCCGACTGCTTAGAAGCGCGGCAGGCGCAGGGGAGGCATTTGCAGAGGGCGCCCTCTCTGGCTGTAGTGGTCCCGTCTGCGACTTCCTTCCACCAGAGTCTGCCTTCTCCGACTCTTCGAGCAGGTCCTAAGGGCGGACCACCTCCCAAAAAGCGCCCCTCCTACGCAAAACCCGCCAACCCCAGTCTATAGCATGCCTCCACGTGCCGGCCCTGTCGCCCCGTCTCCCTTCACAGGCCTACAGTTTTGGTTCGCGCTGTGCCGCGCCTGCAATAATGCAGTTGCGTTGCTCTCGGGCGCAAGTCCTGAGGAGGACAGCACTCGTATAAGCCATTGGCCCGTAGCATTGTTTATATCAACTGTCGTTTTACAAATAGGCTCTGCGAGCGTGCAGTACTGCGAGGAGAGCACTAGCTTTTCTGGCTATACCAAGGCTCATCTTACATTGATTGGGGTTCTACCTCTTTGGAGCCTTTCTTAGCACTCGCACCTATCGTAGTCCGGCCTTTAGGTGATCTATGCTCCGACCTGCTCCAATCTGGCAAAGCAGCCAATGTAGAGCTCATTATGTACATTTAGTTGCCTCTTAATCTTGAATTGTCTGGAAGTAATCATTGTGATGTAGGACATTTTGAAGTAATTACTTTGATGTAAGATATTGTGAAATGCTTAAAGAAAAGCATGATCATCTCAATCTCCTGCCACAAAATCACGCATGCTATTTGATTGGTTTTCACCTTTAGGCTTTTAGCAAGTTGCAGAGCAGAAGTGTCGTAAATGCCATTTGCAAATATGGGTGCGTTGCTTTGACAAGATTACGTTTTAGCGTACTCTCAAAAGCATGAATTTGCAACAACGCCGCATTATGATAATTTGCAACAGATTTCCGACTTCAAAAAAGATCGCAGTTTTGCCTCTCAAAATCAACACCCGCCTTCTGATGAGATTAGCAGCAAGGACAAGTCTTGCTATCAAAACAAATGTTCACATCAAGAAAAACAGCTCTGTATCCCCTCCCTCCCCCGAACGCATATCGAAGTCAGGAACAAACAAATCTCCGCAATTGTGCGCGGGGCATGTCCGAGCGAACTCATCGAGTTCGCATCAGTGCGCACACTCGACTGCAAACATCGCCGATCGCTGCTCCCAACGTTTCCGGCAACAGCGCGTGTTCGCAGCCTCTAGTCGACCTCCTCGATTTTGGGCCCCGCCCCGCGGCTGTCCGCGGAGGGCGGCTCGGCCGGCGCCGCCTCCGCGCCCGCGTACATGCGCGCCATGGCGGGACTGCACGCGCTCTCCAACTCGCGCTGCTTCTCCTCGAACTCCTCCGCCTCCGCGAGCTCGTTCCGCTCCAACCACTCCAACACGCCCTGCACCGCCTCCTCGATGGCCTTCTTGTCCTCGCCGCTCAGCTTGCTGCTTGTCGCCTCGTCGCGCACCACGTTGCGCATGTTGTAGGCGTAGTTCTCCAACGCGTTCTTTGCCTCTACCTTTTTCCGCGCAGCCTCGTCCTCCGCCTTGTACTGCTCCGCTTCCTGAGAAAAATCTCTCCACATTGCCGGCTGTCAATACTTGAAAAGACTGGACGACCCTGGCAAGAAAAAACACATGGAAAGGCCGGCTTGCCACGATTGAAGGCACGCACACACCTGCACCATCCGCTCGATGTCTTCCTTACTCAAGCGGCCTTTGTCGTTAGTAATGGTGATCTTGTTCTTCTGCCCAGTCGTTCGGTCCTGCAAACGAATAGCTTCCCTGTGAGCGCTCCCTAACACCTGCGGGGAGGGGAGGGGCTTGTGCTTGCATGCAGGCGGGGGGCGGGCTGACCTCCGCGGTGACGTTGAGAATGCCGTTTGCGTCAATGTCGAACGTGACCGTGATCTGCGGCACGCCGCGGCGCGCGGGGGGAATGCCCGACAGCTCGAACTTCCCGAGCAGGTTGTTGTCCTTCGTGCGGGCACGCTCGCCCTCGTACACTTGAATCAGCACCCCCGGCTGCAGGCCCGACAGGCACGAGTGTCGGCAACATCAAACATCCACATGGTCTTAAGAGTTGAAGGCAGAAAGCCGGCAGTAATCAGCGGAGCATACCTGATTGTCCGCGTACGTGCTGAAGATCTGCTCCCTTTTCGTGGGAATGGTTGTGTTGCGTGGGATGAGCACAGTCATCACTCCGCCGGCAGTCTCCAACCCGAGGCTGAGTGGCGCCACGTCGAGCAGAAGGATGTCCTTCACCTTCTCGCTGCTTTCTCCGGTGAGAATGGCCGCCTGCAACCGCCCCCGCAGCCCGCCAACATGTGAGCCCGCGACTCCCCTCCGTCCTCCTCGCATGCGCACAGAAGTGAAGGCCCGCAAGCAGCACCTGCACGGCTGCGCCGTACGCGACCGCCTCATCGGGGTTGATGCTTTTACAAAGCTCCTTGCCGTGGAAGCAATCCGAAAGCATTTGCTGCACTTTAGGGATACGCGTTGATCCTCCCACTAGGACGACTTCCCCCACCTGCCCTTTCTCCATCTTGGCATCACGCAGCACCTGGCCCAACATCAAGCCATACACAACAGCACACTAGTTAGTTCTACAAGTCGATGCAAAGAAAGGGGCGCAGGGGAGGGGGGGGGGGGGAGGGGAAACAACTGCCTAGCATTCATGGCATATACTGTGATGCCACCAAATTAAATGGGAGGGGCGACCTTGTCCACCGGCTCCATAGACCTTCGGAAGAGGTCCATGCAAAGCTCTTCGAATCGAGCGCGTGTAATGACGCTGTAGAAGTCGATGCCCTCGAACAGCGAGTCCACCTCCACGGTGGTCTGCGTCGTGCTCGAGAGCGTGCGCTTGGCTCGCTCGCATGCATTTTTCAACCGCCGAAGGGCGCGCTGATTGCCGCTGATGTCTTTGCCCTGCTTGCGCCGGAACTCCTGCACGCAGTGGTTCACCAGCCGGTTGTCGAAGTCCTCCCCGCCTAAATGCGTGTCACCCGCAGTCGCTTTGACCTGCAAGCCGTCCCATTCCCATGGAAACCGCTCACTCTATGCAATAGAGTTACTCGGACCATTCCTTGATTTGGTTACTCACAAAAGTCGTATAACAGCTCAGTCAACGAGTATTTCAAACATGCTAACACTCCTGAACGCTCATCACAACGCAAGCTGAATGAAATCAAGAGACGCCTTGCCACCTCGAAGATGCCTTCGTCGATGGTGAGAAGCGACACATCAAAGGTCCCTCCCCCCAGGTCGAAGATGAGCACATTCTTCTCGCCCCTTCCCACGCCCTTCTTGTCCAGTCCGTACGCGATGGCGGCCGCTGTGGGCTCGTTGATGATGCGCATCACGTTCAGCCCCGCTATCACCCCTGCGTCCTTTGTGGCTTGCCGCTGCAACCATGGCGGTGCCGTGTTCGAGGGGTCAGAAACACTAAAGCGACATGAAAAATTTGGCATGAAAGTAAATCATACTACCATTTATTCCCTTTTAATTAAGTTTCATTCTTTAACTCGATATACTTTTTACCTTTCTTTTGTGAAGCACCTAAATTCCAAGAAAGCAGCTCACACGACGAAGGTAGAGTGAAACCTGCGAGTCGTTGAAGTATGCTGGAACTGTTACGACAGAATTGCGAACTTCATGCCCCAAAAACGCCTCTGCAATTTCACGCATGTACACCAACACCATAGACGAGATCTCCTCTGGCGCGAACAGCTTCTGCTCTCCCTTGTACTCCACCTCGATTGTGGGCTTGTCCCCGCTCCCCTGCACACCAACGCCCTCACCCTAAAAAAGGCTTTAGCAGCTACAAGAGGGAGAGGAAATTTGACGAGAGTAAGCAAGATTCCTGTGCAAGCTTTTGAGGCACCTGTGAAGCTGAATTTCCCAAGGTTACAATATTACCCGAACAACTTTGAAGGGCCAGAGCTTCATGTCTGCCTGCACAGACGGGTCGCTGAACTTCCGCCCAATCAGCCGCTTTGCGTCGTACACCGTCCTGGTCGGATTCCTGCGCCTCCCTCAACATCACTTCGAGTCAAAAGCAGCATGCGGCCGCAAGCAACGCACTCTCTAATAAAATGAAGTTGGAGCACCAATGGGGACAAGGCACCCGGCGCGACGCCTCACATGGCGACCTGGTTCCTCGCCGCGTCCCCCACGAGGCGCTCCGTGTCCGTGAAGGCCACGTACGACGGAGTCGTGCGGTTCCCCTGCGCCCACCGCCAATCGCCGCCGACTCTCACACCACTTGATCGACACGAGCAAATAAAGAAGGTGGCGGTGGAAGAGCTCGCACTGCTAAGGGGTGATTGCTAGTGCGCGATTAACCTTGGTGGAAAAGCGAGGCACTCTCATTCCGCTCTGGCCAAGGGGATGTGAGACTGAGGGCAACCGAGGGGAGCACCTGGTCGTTCGGTACAATCTCCACGCGATCGTGGCGCCACACGCCGACGCAGCTGTACGTGGTGCCCAAGTCGATACCGATGCCCGGACCCCCCATGGTCTCCTTGCCCGCCATGGCCCAGGTGCTCGCAGCAGCACACGAGGGAAGAGTCGTCTCTGGAGAGTCTTCTCTTTCCCAACGAGTGCAGAGAGAGCCATCCGTGCCTCTCTCGGCGCGCCTTTAATCCCTATCTCGCTCCCTCCGCGCCGCGCGGCGGCCATGCAGCCATGCACTGCGCGCTCCGGAGCATGCAGGCGCGCGGCGGCCATTGGGAGCTGAGCTGCTTCGCACGAGCGGAAGGTTCTGGAATGCGCGGATGCGCGGCTTTGCTGCAAGAGTGCATGGCTGCATGCATGCATGCATGGCTGCGCGCATGGCTGCGCGCATGGCTGCATGCACAGCTGTGCTCGCACGCTTACTGCGCCGCCCTCGGCACAACTCGCGGGCGCCCAAACCGCGTAGATTATTGGCGAAACATTAGAAAACATCTAATTCGGAAGATTTGCAGACATGCAATATCAACATTCGATGCCATGAAATGTAGATTCACAAAGACAAATTGTGAAATCCAAGGTGAACCGGTCACAAATGACTTAGAAACGAAAGAAAAGCTTTGAGACGAGCTCTGCTTCCATGCTTAACACCGCTGCTCTCAGGGTCTACTGACGCACGTCGCATGTGGCAAGTTGGCATTGGACACGACTGCAAATCGGAGGAACGGTGACGAACTTGTGGCTTTGTTGTGTTTTGGAGTGTTGTTGTGCTGAAGCTCTACAAAAGGCCAAATTTGGGTACTACATTACACACGGCAATGTTATTATGTTCACCCGCTTTGGTTTTTCGAGGTCATGTCAGCGCGGGGGGCCGCGGCAGTTTCGTTTCGGCTCGCTTGCGCGCTTGCTGCAGGCGGCGACCAGTCCTGCTGCTCCGCTTTCGAGCGCGCGCCGATCGGCAGACAGCGACCCGCGCTTGTCTCGCTCGCTCGCTCGCTGGCCGACGATGATGCCGCGGATGAAGCCCGCGAGCGAGAGGCGCCGAGGAACGACATCCAAGGAAGCGGTATCCAAGGAAAAAGCATTATCCGTCACGGAACAAGGATTGAAACGCAACAGCGACACAGCATGACATATAACGTGAGGGCTTTGAAGGGCCAATGCGTGTCCGGAGGGGAGGACCTGAAGAGGCTGCGAAGATCCACAGAAGGAAACTCCATAGAAAGCAAGAAAACGCTCCCTTTTAATAACGGCGAGAATATTTAAGTCATAAAGGATTCTTCAGACGGGGCCGGAGAAACCGGCAATCACTACTCCTGCTTGTTGCCAGCGAGGATCAAGGAAATCTCCAACCCGCGACTGAACGCCTGGTTGAACATGAGCCGCGACTGGAAGGTGGAAACGAATGGGAACCACGAGAGGACGGCCACCGGCAGAAACAGCATGCTCCCCATGAGCGCGTCGTAAAGGCGAGCAAAAGCGCGCACTTGGCGCCACAGCCCGATCGGTTCAAGAATGAACCTGAGGGCTATGGCGATCTGCAGGGGAGCAACAACGCGATGTCAGCCCCGTCCACAGACACCCCCGGCTCATGATGAAAGGCAGCAGTGCGATGCTGCAACATGCCCAGCCTTTAGTGGAGGGCCCGCATGCATCCGTGAAGGGCAGGAGGGCGCGGCGACCTGCAGGAGGCCCCAGCCGGTGGGGATGAACACGAGGACGCTCGCGAGGATGTCGCCCACCGAGAGTTTGGTCAGGATGACGAGGAGCACAAGGGTCACAATGACGCCGATGAACAGACCGCTTTGAAGCAGACGCACTTGCAACTGGGCGTCCCATGTTCGACCCAAGTTTGACACCTGTTCCGACGCTTAATCGCATGTTAGCATTTGCTGCGAGTCAAAGCACGGTAATAAGCAACCTTACTTTTGTTAAAAAACAAAAAAAAACAGTGGCATAGCAAAAGGCAGGAAAGGAGAACTCACATAAAAGAGCAGGATGATGCCTGCCAGCACTATCCAGGAGACAGCGTAAACCTGCATGCGCATGCCGCACCTCAAAGCAACAGGTTACTAAGCTTTCAATTGCCTCAACGGCTGACACATTTTTTGCTTCAGATCAATTTCCACAACAGCATTCTAACGAGGAACAGCATGTCTATAGATGGAAAACACAGGAAAGACGAACTGCTGCACTGTGGAGCTGCAGTACTAATACAAGTCAGCCGCTGCTGGTCTGTTCGTACGCACCCAAATGCTTGTGTTGCCATCAGTGATGTCAAGGGAGTACACAATGCCATACTGTTCCACCCACACCATCCCAACCACAACCAGTCGAATCATGAGCGCGGTGGTCAGTCCTGCACATACATGCCTTCATGACATATTTACGCAAAAAGTGGCCAATCCAATTTGTGGAAACCCTGACGTAAATTACAGTTACCGTCTCGGGCTGCAGCTGCAAACCGGATCTGCCTCGATCCATAGAAATCAGCATATGTTAGCACTTGAACGATGACCTCGCGAAGGGAGATTTACTCTCCCTCGTTATGGTCGAAGCGAGAAGGGAAGGAATGCAGCCAAAGAAAAATCATGTGCGACACAGTTACTGGTATTCAAATCTCTGTGATACCTGTTTGGCACCTAATCTTGATTATCCAAGCACTGCTGTAGATTAAGCCTACACACCTGAAAAATGAAGAAGCGCAGACTAAGAATGACTTCCCAGAAGCTGTTTCGGACGTTTCGAATATGAGACTGCACGCGCACCAGTGAAAACGAAAAGGTGAAAACAGTGGAAGAGCACAAGGTATCGGTGATCAGATGCACCACGGCTGCCCGTTTGCTATTCGTAAACGGTGTGGTCTACCAACGGCAGGCCCTCACCAGCTCCTCCTCCCACCATGTCTCCCAGCTCATGTTGCCCTTCAGTCCGACCCCCCCCGTGTACAGCAGCCACGAGGTCCAATCGTCAAAGTCCTGCACCGTCCTGCTCCCTCCCCCGCCGCACCGCACACTCAGCGGACGCTCGCATGCTCAGAACTGGCCACACAGAACATAGCGCTCAGGAAGGCCCTGGGGGTGCACTTACTTTTGCCATTCAAAGCCGGACGGATTGAAAATGAAAGGGCCAAAGCACCAGGAGACGACAAGGAACCACGAGGATATAGATAAGAAAATATACGCCGTTGTGCTCGCTGAGGAGCCATAGACAAGGTAGGTAATGAGCAGCATAGCCACCTCCAGCCTGCAGTGCCATTCCAGCCCAAACGAGTCGAAAATCACTTATAAATCCCGCTCCGTTTTTCGCATCTCATGTTTACCTCAAACCCACATGCCACATGTGCTAGTCGAAAAAGGCAGATGTACAAGAACACTCTTCCTTGAAGGCTTTGCATTGAAACCCCCATCAAATTTAATCGCCCCTAAGTCAGCAGCTTCCTGTGCAGAGCAATCTGAGATTGAAATGGTTTTAAATGAGCCTTAAAAAGGAAAGAGGCGAACCCCTTAACAAAGTGACTTCGAGAATAGAGTCGATAAATTTCAGCAAACTTTTCGTGTCGTATAACAAAGCCACGGCCCGTTGAACGATACTTGGCACCTCCATGGAGGATGGTTCGACCAAAGTAGTGCGTACGAGTGCCAAGGGAAAAAGTGAAGAAGACGGAAGCAAGCTGGAGCTGCATGGTGATGAAGCTAACCACCGCCTGCAAGCAAGCAGGACCGCCCACATCGTTTAGTGAGCTGCCGGAGGATGAGAGGTACGAATTCTCAATGACTATTTTTCTAAAAACCAAATCAAGAGTAAGCTTAATCATCGATAGGTTGCTCAAGAGAATGGTGGCATCGACCATTTTGAATCTGGGAACCACATGTGACTGCGCGACGAAGTGGCATTCATGCTGGAAGACCAATGCATGCTCTGTAGACATTATTCGAAAGAAAACGATCAAAACTAGCCCGACAGAGGAAGCATACCTCCACGATACCCTTTTCCACGATAAATACAACAATCATGGGCACTGCGGTAAAGACGCCGATCTGCAATAGAAATTGCGAGCTTAAAGCCGCCTGCAAAGCAGCGTTGCCAAGAATATCCGCCCGCGCTTTGAGTGTCGCCTCTACCCCCGACAGCGCCTGCACCACCCGCCCAGCACTCCACTCGGTCTCTCAAGAATGGCGGGCAGTCCGGCAGCTCCTTGAGTGTCTCGTACGCAAGGGTCAATATCAAATCAGTTCAACATTGCACTGGCGATTGTGAGAATGCTTGCAGCGAGACGGAAGGGGACAACAAAAAAGGTAGAACTTTACCAGGTACACTTTGCCGTAGAGGAAGAAATAAACGCACCAGGCCGTGAGCTGAGCCTCCACCCAAAGCAGCCAAAATACAGGAAAACATGTCACCAACAGAGATTATAGAGATGGGCTGGCAGAAAGAAGTGGAAAGAAAGCAAAACCGCCCCAGGGAAGGCAAACGATACTTAAAGCATTGCATGAGCCATAGCAGATCCATGGTTTTCGACACAACCATTCGTGCTCGGCCATTATCCCCAGGAACTTCTTCCATGGCCCTGCTTGTAACAGGCTCGATGCCAGCGATCTTCCAAAAGAGAGTGTGAGCTCACCATTGTGGAGATATAGAAGCCAACAGAGGTGAAGTAGAAGGACAACATGCGGAAGAAGTCGAACTGCTGACCGAGCCGGTACACGTCCCGGGAGAGCATCTGCTCGCCGTTGCCGCTCGCCACCTTGGCCTCGAACAGCGCGATCTGGTTTAGCCCTACGTCGCGCCCCTTGCCCACCTGCAGCGCGTTCATAATCCGCATCATCATCAGAACACGCATCATTCACTTGTCATACACCAAACTACAAACCGTAGAACATTCACCTTCCATCCTGTCTTTCTCTCCTGTTCTCTAGAAATCGTACTATCAACGGCAAAGTTAAAGGAAAGAATAATTGTAGAGCAGAAGGCCGAGCAGAGCCGTGGGCTTGCCTGGATGTACTCGTGGTGGCTGACAGCGCCCTGCCGCAGAGTGGTGCTGAAGCCTGCCCCCCCGCACCCACCACCCATCAGCTCGCGCTCACTCAAAAGCTCTGCAAAGCAGGAATGCAGCTTGATTCCGGCAGCTATGATACCTGCGAAGATATCCTCTGATATGTTGATAGTCTTTGACGCTTTGCTAATGCCACCCCTGGTGATGTGGAAGAGGCGATCGAACACGTCTGGGTGTCCGTAGTGCATGCGAACCCTGCCCAATAACCAAGCCAGCATTTCCCACACGAACATCGAAGCAATTGTTAGTAGACGTGCTGTCAACAAACATTCAAAAGCATTCCTATGAAGGACGCAGCCCATCATGCTTCAGCAATAACAGAACGACGTGGCAAAACATTAAACTGCAACTGAAGCGCGAGTGAAGGGCCGAGTGCAATACTTGAGTGGATAGGCAAGAAAGCGCTGCCCGAGCGTGACAAAACTCATCTCCTGGTATGACATAAAGGAAGCCAACGAAGAAACACTGCACCCTCCACCCCCACCATTTGTTTATGGTGCTTGCCATTGGCAACTCATCCTTTCGTAAAGCGAGATGTATTTGTACCAAATACAACATTTTGTGATTGTATAGGGTGGCACTGGCCCTTTCAAGCAGCCGCTTTATCGATTCCAAGGCCTTCAAATGATTGACTCTCGACTACTTGTCTCACTGCCAATTGCGTGTCAAACATGCAATGCAAGAAATCGAGACAGCAGCGAAACCACTCGCTCAATCGCACGCTTCGTCGTACAGCTCTAAGAAACATTCGCACATGCTCTGCTGAACACAAGGCCCACCTGCCAGTGAAAACATGCTCCCTGACTCCCAAGATTGTAGGTTTGCGGATTCCGCCCACTCCTCTGAACTCCTCCAAGAGATTCCTCATCTTCAGCGCCTCTTCCAGATAGTTATCCTGCACACTTGCAGGCAAGGCAAGGCGGGCATCTCTTTCAGCCTCGGCCGGCGGCAAGGCGCGGCACTCGGTCTGGCAGACCGGGAGGGAGGGAGGGAGGGAGGGAGGGAGGGAGGGAGGCAGCCTTAAGAGGTGGGGCCCACCTGGTTCATGTCAATCGTCTGCAGAGCATCGCCGCGCGAAAAGATGATGGCATGGTTCTGGTTTTCCGGCTTCCCTTCTCCCTGCTTCGCAGGTCCAGGAAGTTTGACTTTGAAAATTTCCTGCAGGCCCCGTCAACAAAAAGGTTGGTGAACATGGGATGTCCCAGCTTGCCACTACAATCCTCTGCAGGGATAAGCATTAGAATCGATAAAAGGCTGAACCAGTGATGTGGATAGCGAAATCTTGCGACGACCGCAGACACAGTATTTCTTGAGGAAGGAGGAGGGGTTTCACCTGCTCTTGTCCAAAATTATCCACCTTCACTAACCGGGAATAATATTCCTTTATCTTCATTCTTGTGTCGCCCTCACCCACTGTGACTTCCACCTCATCTATGTACGCTACCCTCAGAGATCCATACCTGTTAATCACGAAAGAAAAAAATGCACACAAGCATGTTATGAGAGCGGAGATAGATCGGCAGTATGAAACCCGGACGCAATTTGCAACAGTACGGGACACTCACCCCTTCATGAGTGCAAAGATTTCTGCGGCATTGCGATCCTTTCTCTCCTTCTGTTTCCCATAAATCTGACAAGTCACCACATAAGTAAACTTCAGGTCCGCCAATGCCTCGGTTCGCGCGTTTCGGAACGCATTGCGATCTTCCTCCATGCTTGTCCTTGGAGATCCATATTCCACATCTGCTCAGCAGGGAGATACAACGACAAGCTCTAAGCCACATAAAACAAGTAATAACTGTCATGATCACCTTTTTTCCCGCTCACACGAAATGAAAAGCACAGATAAACTGCAAGACTTTGCGGCTGTCTCCCAGCAATCTGCTCGCCTTCCTTCCGTTCCATGGACGCATGGGACCAACACATTCGAACATTCTGAATACCGCACACACGCGCATGGATCATCATTTCTCAGGAGAACAGAAGTTACCTGACGTTTTCCCCTCTTCTATGTACGCCAACAGCTGGAGAGCGCGATGGTAATATGTCATGCCACGCACTGCCAACCCCCCCAGAAAGCTGCTTTTGAATCAATACTTCAAGCTGCAGTAAGCGAACGGAGAATTCAAGGAGTTAATGGAAGTCCATGCTGACTACAAGACACCCCGCCGCACGTGCTGCCGCGGCAGCAGCCAATGAGAGACGGGCACCTGTCCTCGCGAGGGTCTGCCCGCGGAAGGACGCCCACATGCGCAGGTCCACCAGGTCCTCCTCCTCCCTCCGCATCTTGGATTCCAGTTCCGCCTGCTTGCACCCGATGCGCTCCAAGAAATTTGCCCACTCATCTGCAAAAACATGCACATGGATTGTACACGAGGATGACATATTGGAGGTCGAAATTGCACAAAAACAAGGAAGTGATGAAGCAGCATTCAAGAGAGAAACTGGAAGGCTTCCCCCACCAGGAAAGATCTTTTGCAGATAAAAAAGGATGGAAACGCCATCCTCGTTTTCTGCGCTCAGCTCCTTCATAGAATATGCCACAATCTCTTCATAGTACGGTGTCATAACGCTGCATAGCACAAACCAAACACTTTAGTGGAAATCTACTTCAAAGCTTGCGAGCCTTCCAAACGCGCGCCTCCCCCGATCGCAGCGCATGTCTTGCCCCACATGCATGCCACATGCATGCTGAAGGAGAAAACGGCTCACCAGAAGGGCAGCATGCGCTTGACGGGCGGCGCCTCCGGCATCTTCATGAAGAGCGAGTTCGTGAAAAATTCCAACCGCCGCCGAGCCTCGAGGTTGACAGGCACATCCAACGCCGAGTCCTTCACGGTCAGAAGCAGATGCAGCCGCTTGGCCTGCCCATCAAACATCCCATCCATCATGTTACGCTGTACTTCAAGCCACACTGCACTTGCAGTTCAAGTGTCTGCACACCGCTGCAGTCGAGTCAGTCGAGTCACTTGCAGTCGAGTTGACCCTAAGGAACTTGCAGTGCTGCAGGCCTATGTCTGCAGATGAAGAATGCAATACTTCAGCGTTTCTAAGTTTTATCAGGCTCCAATGAACGCCCTCCAGGTCTTGGCTTGATATTGAAGCAAATGAACTGACAAAAAGATCAGCAAATGCTTTACAAAAATGCGGAAACCTCATAGGATTACTACTTGAGACAGTGCAGGCTCACCGCGCCTGCATCTGTGGGCCATCGGATGGAAGAAAACAGCTGTGGACGGGTCTTGGCCTCTTGCATCAGAACACTGCTCTCCAGCTTCAGCCTGCGAGGCAGGATATCGCCCGACGGAAATAGGATGGAATGCGGTTAAGGACGAAACATGGTTCTTTCTGCTATTTCTCAAAATACATGGGATCGATAGGAAAGGGCTAAAAGGCTCCTTGAAATCTGAGGGCAGAATGACCAGTGAGCTGCAGCGGACACTCCAAGGGTCGGATGAGGACCTGGTGTCCTCAGAGAGCAAGTCTCGGACGGCAGACTCGTAGAGATCTTGAAGGGCTTTCACCGCTTTCAGATTGCTACTGTCATCCTGCCTTTGTACCTGAGACAAAAAACCCATCACAACATTCTCACAGATATGTCGCTCTTTCCTCAGCTCAGGTGGAACATCTAAAAATGGGGACAAAGTGCAGCGTCTAGCTGCAGAGCTCAACAAAGAATTAGTAGGAAAGCTGCAGGAGGAGGCTGACCAGAATTGCAGTGAGGGCTGACAGCTTATTATGCACGGTCGGCAGGTTCTTCAAACGGAAGCTGGTCGCAAAACATTGGTCTCCGATGGCTGTTCCAATATCCGTAAATACTTCATGAATCACCCTGCGTCACATCCGCACCAAGCCATCAAGAAGCAAGCGTCAAATGGACAAATGCACAAGGTTAGCTGTGAGCGTTGTGTACTTCAAAACAAGGAACGAAGTGCTTCGTGATTGAAGGAAGACCCTTTTTGCACCTTTGTTCGAAGGTCGGTCCACGACTAGAGTCTGCCACAAGATCCAAAAGAAACTTCTCCAACGTCTCATACAGCTCTGCCGCAGCACTTCGCATGTACTCGTCCTCGCAAACCTTCTTCCACAACTCGCCGTCTCCGCTCTTGTGTGCGACCGCGAGACCCATCGCGAGGAAGATCTGCACCCAGACTCCCTTCAAACTCCCGCTCAAACCCACAAAAAAAAGTTCCGGGTTGGGTACCCCCCTGGTTGCTAGCTTCCACAGGCATGCATGGAAAAGGGCAACCTCACTCCGATAAAGTGGAAAGCCGGCCTCACCTGATTGGCTAGCAGAAAGAGGGGCCATTGCACCAACTGGCTCTCTCCAGAGTTGGACGGCATCAGCAGCAGGTCCACCTCCCTGCAAACCACCGGCACTTCAAAAGGTCACTCACAACCACAACCCCATCGACCAGTCTGCAAGCACGTTCCTTCCAGATGCTGCTCATTACTTCCAAATTCCCAACAGAGTGAAAGAATGGCCATTTACACACCATCATCATGCATTTCTATCCCAACAAGGACTTCTTGAGAACGTGATGGAAAGAAAAGGCTACGGTTCAATGAGATGAAGACATCAAAAGGTGACAATGTAGCAATTGCCGAGTGCGAGAGACAAGAGGGCGACATGACGCACTTGTTGCTGAGGTAGTCCTCCTCGCGCAGAGTGCGGATGATCTCGTTCCACGCCATGGCGAAGCGCCGCGCATTCTTCCGCCCACCCGCCTGCCATCGCACAACGCACCGCTACCTCATAAACGTCACAGCTTTTGACGTCTTTAGTTTTGACAGCCCATTACACTACCTTGAAAGTTCGTTCATGAACATAAGCGACCAAGTCTGTACAGAGGCAGGCAACGCAGCCCCAACAAATTCCTTCTGGAATACCTCCGGTGGATTGTCTCCACTCACCTCAAAGGCTGAACCGAAGGACCTGGTGGTGGAGCTGCAAACAAAGGCGTCAAGCAGGCTGCCATCTCAGAATGCCATAATGGCTCAAGACTCTGAGAGTTTCTAACCACTCTTGACAGACAAGTTACATCCGAGGGCGTCAAATGTTGAAATCATTTCAACACGAGAGGCACGTTTCAGCTCTTTCTTGAAATGCAGAACAAAAATCAAATAGTTTAACGGAAGCTGAGAAAGTTCATTCAAAAAACACTAACCCCGTACTTGCTCTCGACGAACTTCCATGTCCTGTAAAATACTTGCACCCGACTCTCACTACAATTGGCACACAGCAAGATGAGTGTGCGGAAGACCCAGTCTGCCATACTGCGTCTTTTCGAAGGAGGTGAGAGGCTGCAGGTTGCGTGCGAACGCCTCCGGGAAGCTGCGAAAGCGCGCGCGAAGCATCCCCAGCGACCGGATCTGCCAACAGATCCGAGATCAGATTAGATTAAATGAGAGATGAGATTAGATTTGAGATGCTCCATCTGTCAACAGATGCAACTTTGAGCCTTTCTGGTGGGTCTTTCGGGCCGCATGGGACCGGTCAGGCAGCCCTGCCGGCGGTAAAGGGGAGGGAGGGGCCCACCTCTCCCAGATGCCACCAGGCCCCGATCACTCCCCCGCCAATGGCCGACAGCACCGTGTACCTGCACAAACTTCTCGTACTGGGCTCAACCACTGTCTGCCAAAATGAATCCGGTGGACATGTTTTCCTTTTGACAAGCTCAAGAAGGTTGTATCTACAGCTCCATTTTCGGTCGTCACAATGAATTTGGGGAAAACAGTAGGCAAGCTTGCAGCAAGCAAAGCAGCTTCGAGTTGGAAAGGAAGTTCACCAAATTTGAATGTCGAGCATATAGATCTGAAGGCCGAAGAGAAACCCCATGATCAAAGAACCACCCGCCAACCCGCGTAAGTCAAGGCTGCTGTGTGAACAACTCACAAAGCGTTTGCATCATTTTCGAAGGATCTCGACGCAACAAAAGGACACGCTCAGAAACCAAAATGAGGCAATGTACGGAGACTCTTTTGAAGACCCAGCATTACAGCCTTCCTTGCAGTGCACATCATGAAACACAGACTAAAACCGCTTACTGTCATGACAGGTAGCCAGAGAGACGCAACAGTCAGCGCATTATGATTTCCTGCAGAAACACAAGGAGAAAACACAGATTGCCAAGTATAAATTATTCAACCGCGGTACAGAACCACGAATACCAGAAAACTGCACGGTGAATGCAGAGAGAAATTAAAGAGGAAGGTACGAAAGAGCAAAGTGATCGCGATTGGTTGGCGGGCCCACCTCCCGAGACGAGGTCCCGCCATTGGTAGTTGATCTTCGCGAAGTTCACGACGTAGGACGTGGGGGTCACCAGCGGCCGCACCTGCATGCAATGCTCACTGCTCAACTTCCGCTGAAAATCCCTCAAAGAACGAGGGAGGCTACATACTTTTGTGAAGTCTAACGAGTTTGCATACCTGATAGTAATAGCTGAATAGGAACTTGCAAACGAGTACAAGAAACCAGAAAGTCGAGTAACTGCACAGTTCGACCATCCCAGAGAGCTGCCTTGAGTTCTAACTATGGAAAAGCCAAATTATGAAGGCAACCAAGGCCACCAGCTTCTTTCCTTTCTCGCCATTTCACAAACTCTGAGCACTGCCTTAAGTGTTGCACACAGTAGACGTGCATAAGAAACACAGAACAAAACAAACAAACACATAAGGGAAGAACCTTTCTTGATTTCATGCAAGCACCCTGACATGAGATGAGAAAGCCAGAAAGCAGCGAGGGGGGAGTACTGACAGGACTGTGGAAAGCGTGCTTTCGTACATGCCCCTACCGACATACAAATCTTCCTGCACGACAACCCAGTTGGTGAATGGTTGTTTGTTCACTGCAACAAACCTCTGAATTTTTTCAAGCACTCCCTCACCACTCTCTGAGCATTTACGAAAGTCCATTCATGCTGGAGGTTTTTCCTTGCAGTTTCGAGACCAGGCACATTGGGCTGACTGCTGCAAATCATTCTTTACATCAGACATTGGACCATGTCAGTCTAATCTATGGTATCTCTCTCTGTACATTTGAAACATCGTAAGATCCCATTCTACAAGTCTGAAACTGACTCAGCATGCAACCGAGTCTAAGCCTTCAGCCTTCGAGAAATTCGCAAAGAGCACAGACAGTGTCCCTGACCCGGCTTGTTCTGCACGTGCAGGACATCACACCGATGCGCAAAGTAACGGAGCAAAGTAAGACACCAACGGACCAAGAGGCATACCTGGTAAAACCAGTTGAGGATTCTGAAAAACATCCAGTGGTCCACTTTATCTGTCTGCATACGGAGGCCGGCACAACGCCGGAACAAATTAATGATGACCCGCGGGACTGTGAAAGCAGCGAGGAGCACCGCGTACAGGCTCAGAAAGGGCCTCGACGAGTTGCCATACTCCTCCAGCATTTTGCTGACCCCCAAACCGCCCCCCAAACACGCGAAAACGACTTTCCTCAGCCCCCAGAAGCTCTGCATTCTCCACAACGACTGTCCGACAGCGGTGGCGAGCATAAGGAGTGCAATTGCTGCTTCGCCCCAAGCAAGGACAAGGGCAATGTCCGGCCGCTTTGGGTGGCTTACATGCATGTGTAGGTGAGCACGAGCGCCCACGTGGCGGCCAGCAAGAGGCGCAGCGCTTTGCGCAGGACGGCGGTCGGATGCATGCTGCGGTATGCGCCGACGGCCATCATCATGTCCGTACAGGCTACACTCCAACCCGTCCCCAATGCACAGGGGGAACGTCAGAAACTGGAAGCGACTATCCAGGGCCGAAGGGAAGGCCAAGCCAATTCTCTGGCAATGAAGCAGAAGAAGACTACTCAATACTGTAGATACATCAATACCGGCCATGGCAACTCACCGCTTAAACACTGCATGATGGAAATAGTTGGAAAAATGGTGAGGACTTTCTCCAAAGTGTACAGGCTGTTGGATCCGCTAAAAGCGAGGATCACCATGGCCTGCGACCCACCAGACTTCGCCATTAACAACATTCTGGCCCACTCCTTGCGTGCAACTCTACTGAGACACATGCCGACAAATGCAAGGAAAGTAGAACTGTGTCTAGAAACCGATTAGAACATGGCAATTTTTGAACAAAATGTTTCGTTGAGTAATTAAGGTTACTTGCTTAAGTCAAGTTATCCAAAATTAACCAGAATGAACAACAGTCAACTGGACGAAGTCATGAACATATCATTATGTACAAAAAAGGAATCCATGCGTTACAAGATAAATCACCTGCAACATAACAATCAAGAAAATCCACAGGCGATCAAAGCTGTGAAATATGTGCCAAAATGTTCGCCATTCCACAAAATTTGTCTTGCTCAAGCGGCGAGCTCGGTTGGTCGGAGGTTGACGCAATCTCGCAAAGGCCATTGGACCGTTGGAGGAAGGGGCCGCATCGTGAGATGAGCCGCTTTCCTGCCAGTTCGTGCACCCCAACCCGGGACTGGTCAGCTTCTACCACCGCCAACCAGCTGCAGATTCGGCAAACGTGTGAAGAGGAATCGTTTTGAAAGCATCATCGCTCTTTCTAACGACTCGATCTACAGAAAGTCAGAAAAGCAGGACTTTGTGCTTTGTGAGGATTCAACGTGCTAGGCGTAGAAAACATGTCTTCAGCAATTTACCAGCTTCCACTCAGTGCCAACCTAGAGGAGACTGAACTACCGCCGAATGAGCTCTCTGTTCCGAACTAGAGGACGAGAGTTTGCCAACTCTATCGAGAACCTACGTCAGCTGTTTCCCTTGGCAATCTCAACCGGTTGACAAACTAGACCACATGGTTCAGTCATTCCAGCCATCGTGTCTGCATGATCCATGAAAACCTAAGCCTCTGGAAGTCATGCAACATTCACCAGTGGAGTAGTGAAGAAGGCGTTGTGGAAATCTATGGGCCAGTTCAGCTCAAAACACCGATTAGACCTGGTCAAAAGAAGAAACAACACAGCCCCAACGTCATTATCTCCTTCAGGAGGTCGAGGCTACCCCTGCTTCGACAGAATCGTAATTCAATCAAGTGATGGTGCTTTGCACTTAACCAGAAATATTCGTTGAGATCGTCGTATGTCCTCCACGCTTGATGGCCCTTGGCCACCGTGCCGTGCCCCGCATAGTCCGCTTCCTGTCCAGCACAGCCGCAGAGAATCTCCATGAAGTAAAAACCTGCCGAAGGTCCACCGACAAGAATGAACGCAGGCGCAGCTTTCACAGAAAATCGCTCCAAGACTGACAACTTCATCGTCTCCAAGCTATCCGATGACTAGCCACTTTTTTGAAATCGCAGGATAAACTTTATGGGACTTGATATCCGAGAAAGGCTGCAGACTAGTCCGGCAACACACTCGCGGAACGCAACTGCGTCTTAGACTTCACATTCAGCCGCAACCGAAGCCGACTTTAATGATTTAACCAAGTGCCGAGTATCCGATTACAGCGACGGTCGGCCTCGTCTACCCTTCATGTTCTCCCGGCCAGTTTTCAAACAACAACAGTAGACACAGCAAAACAAAACGAAAAACCAAACCCACAGTCCCATTTTATGGCTAGGTTTGGGTGAGGACCTGCTTGATAACTTGATAAATGGGAGAAATAACGTTCTCAAGAAAAGCATACGGCCCTGGCTGAAGCTCCGATGCAGATCCGACAGCGATCGCGGCACTGCGCGTCGCAGTTTGCTTTTTCAAGATAGCGGACAGCTCTTCTGCCATCTGCTTTCCCGAACAAACCCACACACAGGCGAGCATCGAATGGATACAAGTATTGTACCGAAATCCCAAAAAGAACTGGCCTGATGGCGTTTAGCAGCCATCTGCGACTCATAGTTGTTGTAGTTGTAATAATCATGCCTATGCATCACTTCATACCACTGCATACATTATGAAAGCGACGGTGGCTTGATCTTTCTTAAAAAGCTTTCTCACAGACACCGTAAGCATTCGTAAGCATTTCCATTGATGGATGCAGTGTGCGGCGCAGCACCCACCCGGTGGAAGAGGTAGCAGAGGCACTCCGGCAGGAAGCGCACGTTGGCGGCCTCCCCCCAAATGAGAAGGAACAGCGCGGCCTGCACCAGCTTCGGTATCTCCCCTTGCCCACTGCCCCCCTCCCCCCCGGCCGATCAACGCCGGTCAACGCCGGTCAGCGCCGGTCAGCGCCAGCCCCCCCCCCTGGGGGGGACCGACTGGCAAGCGGAGGAACTGAACTGCAGTCGGCCGACGTACCTCGCATAGGTCCGATCAGCATGCACATAATCCGCCCATCGAGAAAAATTGTCCAACACCTTTTTGTACAGCTCGTCCACTGCCAGAGGCATTTTCTGCAGAAATTCCCCGAGCGCGCCCTCTCAGAAAAAAAACCCTTGAATCGAAACCACAAGGATGCTGAAGTAGTAGTTGCCTCAGGCGCATCACAGCAGTCGAAGTACTTGTTTCACAAAAAGAAAAATAAAAAAGCAATCATTTGTAGTTAGCATGCCTGTAATCGATGCTGTTTTCTAATTTGCTCCAAATTCACAACCACTGCCAGCCTTTCCCAAGAGAAGCGGGGCGTGGGGGAGGCCGCACAATACACGAGCGACTCACATCTACGTTTGGAGGGACTATCAACCGAGTTTGAGTATTGGCTAGTAGCAGCACCACGTGCTCCCTTTGGTTGGCAACGTTGTCTTCCTGCGATGTCGCAACAACTTTCAAATCATTAAAAACAGGATAGATCACATACAGAAAAAAAATATCACTACAAAAGTAAGCGACTTCAGGAACGGCCTACACTATCAAGCGTTGAAGAAAATGCATTCCCTGCGCACAGGGGAGGACGAGGTTGGCTTCAGCGAGCACCTGAAATCCGAACACAAACTGCAAAAGTTCAAACACATCCGAAAACTGTGCACCGCTTTCTTTCCGCGGTAGTCCGGCTGTGCGGCCTATGTAGTCGATGGCAGTCCCAACCTGCGCAAAACACACTTTGCTTCAGAAGGATTTATTGAGACACTTCAGGTGACTGCAGGAGAACTCCTGGTCTGCATTTCTAATTGTCAGACAGCAGCAATGCTCACGTGAACATAAAGAGCTGAATACACGCATGGTGCTAACCTCTTGTATCTCCAGAATTGGCGCTTCAGCACCTGGAATATTCACAGGTACTATGTTGTACTTTTCCTTCTCAAGTTCGCGGGTCTTGGCAGCTGTCGCTTCAATTTGCTCAGTCAACTGCGCAAACGACCATGCTCGTATGAAAATTGCCGCTTCTGGCAACACACCAGATTCCAACCCGCCACACCACACCCCATGCCTCTCGACTCCTTGCTCCTCCAGCAGCAAGGACGAGCAGCCAACACATGTGACGTGCTAAAAACAGAGAGATGGGGTGACGGAGAGAAACGAAGGGGCACGCACCTCTTCAGGGACTTGTGCCGGTGTTCTCTCCTTAATCTCCTGCAGGACTTTGGCAAGAACTCGTGCTGTTTTCCAAGCTCTGCCAAGCTTTTCTCTGCCCAGCCACCGAAACTCCTTTTATTTGCGACGTGCTTTTGGTAAGATAGCAAGAATAAATTCCCGAACGCTAGAAAGGGGTGGAAGAATTGCCAAACAGCTACCTGTTGTTATCCGGATCTTCTTCCAGTTTTTTTATGTGCTCTTTATAATGCTCAAAGAAATCCTGAATGGCCCTGACATCTGAAGACGGATCGGAGTGCTGGGTCCTCCGCATGCGTCGGCCCTGCAAGCTTTCACCGAACGATTAACATCAGTCGAGTAGCTGTTTGGCAAATTTTAGGCTCGGATTAGTCGCAAAAAATCTGTGGCCACCCAAATAATTTTCAGCACTGGACCTCCTTTTTTATGCTATTAAAAATGGTGCCTCACATACTGCGGCAGTATTCAGTATGCCAGACTCCGTCCATACACGAATTGTAGAAGAAAGCCAAGATGACAAGCAATGCGTTGCCAGTATGAGTAATGAGTATGTCGCCCGCTACAAAAAAAGATAACCAGGCGCGGTTGCGAGTGAATGCAAACCACATTGGTTTCCCACTTTACTGCACAAAAATTCCTACCTTGAGAAGGCTATGAAGAGACGTTTTAAACTGCAGTACTCCGCGGCCGTCGGAGTTGGGGTCAAGCTGCATGGCTTGGTTGTACGCGAAGGTTGTCACTGCATTGCATTCAGAAATCCCGACTTAAAAAATCGAAACAAAAATATTGTAATGATAATGCGCATTTTACCATGTTTATCAATGCCTCGCTCCAGGCATTTTGAAAAACGAACAATTAGTTACGTACGTATTCCAGCGACGGCAGAACCCTTCATGCTCTCCACCTCACTAGCCGCTGTGAGCGTTTCTCCAATGTCCGAGTTGTGGTCCAGCGCGGCCGGCAGCAGCCACGGGTCGTCCACGCGGCTGGCCGGCTCCAGCGAGCGCGCGGGCGCGGGCCGCGCCTCGCGGTCCTCCCTCTGCGCCTGCAACGCCGCGAGCAGGAGCCGCTCCCATGACCGCACCGCGGCGCTGCTGCTGCTGCTGCCGCTGACGGACTCCATGGCTCCCCTCCCCTCCCCTCCCCTCCCCTCCCCTCCCCTCCCCTTCCCTCCCCTCCCTCCCCTCCCTCCCC
>CM074816.1:2181218-2236072 GCA_037447605.1 Zygnema circumcarinatum
CCCTCCCTCCCCTCCCTCCCCTCCCTCCCCTCCTCCGCGGCCTCCCCACTCTCGCTCCCTCTCTCGCCCCCTCTGATTGAGCGCGCACGGGCGCCAACTGGCGGAGGGAGGCGCTAGGTCAACGCCGCCTCCTGCCGTACGGTACGGTACTGTACGGTGCCGCGTTGACTTGCGCGTTGGACCGACCGCGCCGCTTCCGCGCTCCCGCGCTCGCTCCTCTCAGGGAGAGGGAGGGAGAGGGAGAGGGAGAGGGAGAGGGAGAGGGAGAGGGAGAGGGAGAGTGAGGGAGAGGGAGAGTGAGGGAGAGAGAGGGAAGGGCAGCCATGGCGGCCGCACCCGCCGGGAGGGGCGGAGGCGCAGGCGTGTACAATATTGTTCCCGAGGACGCCTCCGCTCCGCATCCCGCCTTCGACATTGCCGAGGTGCTCCTCGTGCTCGCGCTGCCTACGGGCCCCTCGAGCTCAAACGAGCAATGCTCTTATTTTTTTCACTGAATTAAGCGTAAAAACTATGGCCTCTTTATTTTATTATTATTATCACCGGCAGGCAGTCTCCCCTCTCACGCTGGGCCCGCCCGCTTGAGCCTGTGCAACAGGTGAGAGCGGCCGCCTCTGCGCTGCGCGGAGTGCAGAACCTGCGCTGGCCCACCGGGCGCGCTCCGCAGAGGCGCGGCGCGGACGTTCTCGACTGGCTGGCGGCCATCTTCCGGTTCCAGGTGCGCCCCCGCCCCCCCCGCTCCGCTCCGCTCAGGGTCGCAGGGCACACACCGGCTGACGGCGGCGCAAGGGCGGGCCTTTGAGCGCAGAGTGGCAATGTGCGCAACCAGAGGGAGCATCTTTTGCTTTTGCTTTCCAACACTCAAATGCGCCTCTATCCACGCTCACCAACAAACGAGGTTCTCCACGAAGGACACTTCCCTGCCCGCCCTCCTTGTCGTTCCCTCGTTCTTTTCTCACCTCTTGGGCTTTGAAGCTACCCGCCTTAGTTTTGTTCAATGAAGAGAATTTGTACCAAAAACTGAAAGTTACATCATGGTCAGGGCAAGGTGTGGCTGGAGTTTGAATCAACGTTTTTTATTTTTTTTTGCATGCCTTCGTGGGCACAGCCTAGGTCTGAGGTGCATCTCAAGTCTGAAGTCGTCACTTCAGTCTGTGAGAAGCTCACGGCAAATTATACATCGTGGTGCAACTTCCTCCGTATAAAAGTGAACTTGCTGTGAGTCGCATCCCTTGACCTGCGCGTGCTTGCCGGCACTGAACGAAAATGAATTTTTTATTCAAGCTCGTTATTGCAAGAGCGTGGTAGCCAACAGAGTGGACCTTGTCAATGGCAGGCCAAGTGGGGGCCGCGCACTGGGGCGTCCGATGGAGCTGATTTATTGCGCACTCTACTTGCTTATTTGGGGAGAAGCCGCCAACGTGCGGTTTATGCCAGAATGCCTCTGCTATATTTTCCACCATGTGGGTCAGCCTTTCCCTCGCACTCCTTGTTCCTAAGATCAGCAGCTCGTTCGCTTGTTGAGGGGCCAGTAGGGCCACTGCAAACATACCTCGAGGCCTTTTCTTTTTGTCTGCTAACTTCAGAAATGTCTCAGTGTTTAATTTAAGCAGCAAGCGCCTTGGAGCTGACTGCAGATGGCTGGCGAAGTGAACGAGCTGGCAACGAGTTCACCTGCGTCGCTATTGACCGAACATTCAGTTCCACAGGACAGCCAAGGTGACGGCTTCCTCGAGCATGTCATCCAGCCTCTGTACAACATCGTCAAGGCGGTGAGTGCGATGTTGCCCTTTACTGTCGGGTCGGGCGAAGGCTGACAGGTAGGCCGGGCTTGCTTGCCGGAAACCGCGCGTTCTCAAGGGCGGGCTCCCTCTGCCTCTGCCTCTGCCTCTTATCATGACTCTTACTCTGCCTCTTGCGCGTGCAGGAGGCGGACAGCAGCCGCGATGGCAAAGCGCCGCACTGGGCGTGGCGGAACTACGACGATATGAACGAGTACTTCTGGTGGGCAGGCCATCGGCCAAACCCTCCAAGGGGTTCATGTGTCAGATCTTTCTGTCTGCCTTCGTACTCCCAGCAAATGATTATCGCGAAATCCGTACACTCATCGGAACAGGATTACGGTCCTCGAACTTGCTTGTGTCCTTTGCTAGAAAGTCTCTACCTCACCACTGTCCTTACGTCTGACTTGGTGTTCGAACTCGTGAGCGACACAGAAGCCGGTTCATTGCCTGTGGACAACAATAACATCGCTACGGTTTTCCTGTCCTTACTTGAAGCGTGGAGGCCTTGCAGGAATAAACGCTGTTTTCGCGAGATTGGTTGGCCTCTTCGCCTGACTGGCAGCTATTTTCTGCCACCTGTGAGTGCACAGTCCTCTGTAATTTGTAGAGAAGAGGGAGTCTCTTTTGAAAGCACAATTGAGGAAACACAATTGGAATGGTTTGTGCCCTTAATTGCTCCAAATGTGTGGATCTACTTTCGTGAATATTGTGTTGTCTCTGCTGCTTTCCGATATTCAAACTCGCATAAACGACTGTTCGCTTTTTAAACTGGCTTCGTCCTGCATTTACTCTGCAGTAAGACACCGATACTCCCACGGACGGTCCTTATTTTAATGCAGTGGATGGTCAGGTGATTTACTCACTGGGTGCTGAACGGAGAGGGCTTCGCAGGAGAAGCCGGGCAGGAAGGTGGGGAAGACGGGGTTCGTGGAGCAGAGGTCCTTTTTTAACCTCTTTCAAAGCTTCGACCGCGTGTGGGTCCTGCACGTGCTTATGTTCCAGGTGCTTCCGGGCGGGCTCCATCCTTCTTCCTGTGCTGTGAATGCGCCGCTTGCATTAGGATCATGATTGCACAAGGAAATGCCATTTGAGCAAGGTCCGGATTCTCATTCAGGAAGTATGCGACGCGGGGTCTCTCGTTTGTATTGTAAGAAGTGGAGCGGACAAGATGAGAAAGATATCCTGTAATGCTGAGCAGATGGATATTCCATGACATCCATTAACACTTTTCGCAGTATACACATTGACTAGACGAGCATACGTAGCCATTTCAGACATGAAAGTACCTCGATTTCTTTTGCCTCTAATTTTCTTTCCTTCAGAATGGATGCATAGCAAATTCGTCTCCTTTGTGGAGTCCGCGATTCAACAGCGCCTATGTTTATCCCCGCCATTGACTGCCATTGACTGTTGGGAGCGAGCGCCATGCATGTGCAGGCCCTTGCTCTCATCGCTTGGGACGCAGAAGCCGCGGACAGGACTCCATGGATGCAGCTCGCCAAGAGTCAGGACACAGTTGCCGTACTGCTCACGTGCTTCATTACGTGGGCATTTCTACGTCTCATATTCGGTACGAAACTGAACCCAATCTTGCCACAACATTTTGTAAGTTTTGCCTTTTTGTTTGAACCTCCTCACGTTCACGCCTTTTGGACGACAGAACTCTACCATGGCCCTGCCAGCCTCCTATTTTGCCAAAGGGGAGTATCGTGCAAAATTGTCGCATCTGCATCAGACAGTATACACTTGTCAGAGGCGTTTACAAGAAAGAACCAAGTGATTTGCTATTTCACCGCTTTGTGCATACGCATAGTGTGTACTTTACACGGGCAGCATTCTGCGGAAACGTTCACAGGCAATGTTAAGCAGAGAATCGCGGCTCCTAATGATGAATTTTGCCGTCATGCAGCCCTTCTGACGGTCGTACTCCAGCGGCGGTTGGTGAAGCGTGAGACCCTCATGGTGGGCGTGCGCATGCTGCTAAAAATCGTCGTTGCGGCATTTTGGCTCATTTTCTTTTCCATCTGTTACTGGTAAGCTCCTTCTCAACGCTTTCAGTTGATGCATTTAGCCACGAAACGAACTCACAGATATCCGTTTTAAGGCATAGCACGTGGCATGATCTTTGCACGGTGAGGCGTTGTGCGCCGAATTCTTACTGCTGTTGTCCGCATTCTCTCATTAGACTACCATCCGGATGACAAATAACGTTTATCAGCGGACCCGTCCAACGGCTGCTCGAGTGCAATCACCTCTGTTGGCTGCCATGATCTGAATCCTAACACGTTCAGTACATAAGGAAACTGAGAGTTGCAGCGTTCTAGCGTATCCGAAACGACAAAGCTCTTATCGCGACTCAGCAACCACGACTGCAGACATGTGCAGAAGGATGATGGGACGTTCTCTGACTAGTGAGCCCATTCATTCCCGGGTGTGCAGGCAGATGTGGCGGTACAGGCAGGCCGACCAGTACTGGTCCGGGCGCGCCCAGGGGCGGTTCCGCCTCTTCCTGTACGCCGCGGCCGCGTTCTGTCTCCCGCAGGCGCTGGGCCTGCTCGCCGCGCTGCTGCCATGGCTCGCACGCGCCATCGAGACCTCCGATTGGAGGGCGGCCTCTCTGCTCACTTGGTGGTTTCAGGTGCGGTCCGGTCCTGCCTGCTCCCGCTCCCCCCTCGACCTTACCTTGAGGGTGTGGTGTGCTCACGGCTGGGCAGCCTCTCTCTGTGCAGAGCCATCTGTTTGTGGGCCGGGGGCTGCTGGAGAGCACGTGGGATACCATATGGTAGGCCCGCACCGCTGTTCAGGCTGCTTCGTACTAGATTCGGACGCGTCTGTATGTCATATTCACAATGTAGGAAATAGTTGCTGTGCTGAAGTGTTGACCTTGAGTGGACTACTTTGATGCGACCTGCCTTGTCGCAGTTGCAGAGAATGAAAAACCAGATTGACGACATGTGCATGTGTGTGACAGTTGAAATGGGGCTTGATTTCTGGGAAAAACAGCTATTCGCTGTTCTGGATTATTCTACTCGCAGGCAAATTCAGCTTCAGCTACTTTCTGCAGGTTCCTTGTGGCTCTACACTCACAACTGTGCTGTACATGGAGGCGATGAATGCACTATACTGGTTACCTAATGGAGCTGGAATATGAAAATTTACGGCTTTAATTTCATAGCCCAGTTATGAAAGTCCAATAGAGGCTTTCGCTCAAGGGCGTTCTTCCTGTACAAAGGCACGGGCACGGCAAGGGCAAGGGCAAGGGGCAAGTGTTAGCAGGTCCTGAAGGTATTTGGTGAAGAATCTCCCTCACTGTCAAGGTGACGAGAGGAGATAGGTCGTCTTGACTGGCCTGGTCGTTCGGGTGGCAGATCAAGCCTATGGTGGCACCAACTCAGCAGCTGCTTGATCTCGAAGTTGTGTATCGCTGGCCCAATTTCAACACAGGAAGTGAGTTTTTTTGTACATTGCTCAACGCGTGGAACCATCAACTACCTATTGCATGAATCAAAACAGCGGCAAACCGGTGCTCCTCCACAGATGATGCTTTTGCGGGCAGCGCTGAGCTGAGCTGGGCGTCTGTGCGGCTGCAGAAAACGTGCTAGCGCTTATCTGCCTCTGGGCGCCGGCCATCCTGGTGGGCTGGCTCTCCTCCCTCTCCTCCCTCTCCTCCCTCTCCTCCCCCTCCTCCCTCTCCTCCCTCTCCTCCCTCTCCTCCCCCTCCTCCCTCTCCTCCCTCTCCTCCCTCCTCCCTCTCCTCCCTCTCCTCCCTCTCCTCCCCCTCCTCCCCCTCCTCCCTCTCCTCCCTCTCCTCCCTCTCCTCCCTCTCCTCCCTCTCCTCCCTCTCCTCCCTCTCCTCCCTCTCCTCCCTCTCCTCCCTCTGCTCCCGCTCCTCCCTCTCCTCCCTCTCCTCCAGCCAAGTGCAGGACGGCTCGCTTATCGAACTTTTGGCGGGAAGAGAGGTGAGAGGTGGAGAGTGGGAACTGACTGCTGCCGGGACGCTGGCCGCAGGTCTATGTTATGGACATACAGATCTGGTATTCCGTGCTCTCGTCCGTAGTAGGCCTGCTCTCAGGCCTGTTCAAACATATCGGAGAGGTGCCTCCTGCTGCCTCTTTGTCTCCCTTCATGCACCGCAGTCGAAGTGATGCCGAGCTTTCTTCTGACCGGTTTCAGGAAAGGCTTTAACAGTGAAGAAAGGACACACTTTTGACAGGTGTCATGTACTGGGGGTTCATCCACTGTTCCTACTCCTTCCCAGCCACAGTGGGCGTTTAGTGGCCAGCCCTAGTTGAGGGCTGTAGGAGGAAGCTCATGCGGGAGGGAGGACTAAATTTGCTGTCGCAGGCCCGCAATGCCAAATTCTTGTTACTGCGCTTCCAGCATCTTCCCGATGCGGTCTCTTTCAACCTCACTGCCCCGGATGTCCTCCCTTTGAGGAGGTAAGGCAACAGTCTTGGGATATGGAACAGCGCTTCTGGATTCATGCCCTTGTTGAGAAACAGCTTTGGGCTCGTCATAGCGTGCTTTTCCAAAGGAGGAAATTTGCGAGAGGATGTGTGCAGGCGCGCGTTCCTCGGATGGTGGGGCGAGCTCAAACGTTATGGCGGCCAGCTCCGCCTGCGGTACGGCCGCCTGCTACCGCAACCTGCCAAGGTGGCACGCGCACACCTCAGCCTGCACCTGCTCACACTCAAAATGGGAGGGCTCTTCTTTGCAGTGCTAGTATCGTTGTGTACCCAAACTCTATGCGTGCGACCACCATGATGGACAAGAACGGTGCTTGGTTAGAAGCTGCTGCGAAGATGGTGTTGGAAACATCTTTACTGATTGACTTGTTGTGTTGGACACAGCGTGGAGACGCACGATTTGCGATTTTATGGAACGGAATTGTGGAGAGCTTCCGTGAAGAAGATCTGATCTCCAATAGGTGCACCATCGTCTGCTATAACGTGGTGCTCATGTCCCAGATACTTTGGCCCATCCTCAATCTTTTTGTCCGCACGATTGCGCTTCATTTGATTGAATTGGGGAAAGGCCCTTTTTCCTTCCTGCAGAGAAGTGGAGCTGCTGAAGATTCCCGAGCCCCTGTGGAGACTGTCCGTACCACAATGGCCAGCTCTACTTCTTGCAAATGAGGTGTGTGCAATCTCGCGGAAAGGCATCACCCACGGTAATTTAGCATACAGGACCTCCTTAGAGTAGCAGCTCTGTTGTATAATTGAGGCAAATGAGCGTTGTTGCTATTCTGCACGAGAATGTTTTCGTCTGCGCTGACGCATCTTTGGAAGGCAAACTTCTTCGTGGCACCTTTTTGTTCATAGTTCTTGCAAAACATAATCTGTTTCGGCATCAACACTGCGGACTTTAACTTGCTGGACAGGAGTTTCAGCACAGCTTTCAAAATTGCTCGCTGAATCCTTTTGAGTCATAGAACTCCAGAGAATAACTCGATCGCTCGTATTCTCTGCACTATCCCAGCATGCATGCTCTGCTCGCGTGTTGCAGAGCATCTTGCGAGATGCTCTGCGGCGCATGCTTCGTTGACAAGTTGTGGAGTCCCATGGCTTAGCACGAAAGCAGAGAGGCAGAGGCAACAAAGGTTTCTGACATTACTTCCCACCCGCATGCAGCTGATGCGCGCTGTGACGCTAGCCAGCGCGTGGAGGGGCAGCAGCAGGAGCCTGTGGCGCCGGGTGTGCGCGAAGGAGTACCGCCGCTGTGCCGTTATCGAGAGCTACGAGGTCCTCAAGTGCGTGCTGCGGCGCATAGTGGCGGCGGAGGCGGAGCGGGCGATGCTCGCAAAGGTTGTGGAGGTAGTCGACGCGGCGACCGCTGCAGGCACAGGGCCCGACCACGACTTTGGAAAGTCCCTGCACGCGGAGGCCCTCCCTGCTGTCCGTACAAAGGTGGCGGACCTCCTTTGTGCCCTCAGCAAGCGGCCCGAGCAGGGGGCAGCCGGGGGAGTGGTGAAAGCTTTGCAGGACCTGCACGAGGTTGTGGTCAACGACCTTTTTAAGCCCGACGTTCTTCGCATGCTACAACAGCACAACGTTTTTCCGTCGTCTTCAGCTTCGCCTCTTTATGTTGATGCCATAACTCTTCCTGCGGCAACAGACGATGCTTTCTATAAGCAGGTTGTGCGGCTGCAGACGATTTTGACCACCAACACCCCGATGTTGCAAGTCCCGGCTAATCTCGAAGCTCGGCGGCGGATGGCCTTCTTTTGCAATTCTGTGTTCATGGACATGCCGTCAGCGCCGAAGGTGGAGCACATGCGCTCGTTCTGCGTGATGACGCCGTACTACAAGGAAACGGTCGCGTTCAACAAGAAGGAGCTCACAACTGAGAACGAGGATGGCATCACCACTCTCTTCTATTTGCAGAAGATTTTTCCTGATGAGTGGGAAAACCTCGAGGAACGACTGGGATGCAAGCAACGTCAGATGTGGCAGATGGACGGCGGCCATGAAATTTGTCTATGGGCATCCTACCGGGGCCAAACATTGACTCGCACAGTACGAGGAATGATGTATTATCGACGGGCTTTGGAGATGCAGGCATTGCTGGAGGAGGGAGAGGATGGGGACGAGCCATCAGGGTTCTTACGAGATTTGGGAGAGAGAATTGCAGGCGAGGAAAGTGTCGCTCTCCTACCAATCCGCAGTCATGTCCAGAGGGCTCCGACTCAATCCGCACGGGCCCGGATGCTTTGCAATTTGAAGTATACATATGTGGTCACTTGCCAGGTGTATGGCAAGCAGAAGAAAGAAGGCGATCCCAAGGCCGCAGCCATCTTGGAATTAATGAAGAAGTATGAGGCACTGAGAGTGGCTTACGTTGATGACGAGGGCGGAGCAGTATACTCAGTTCTTGTCAAATGGGATTCCGTTACAATGGCAGAGCAGGAAGTGTATCGCGTGCGGTTGCCCGGACCCATGAAGCTGGGAGAGGGCAAGCCGGAGAACCAAAACCATGCCATCATTTTCACAAGAGGCGATGCTTTACAGACAATTGACATGAATCAGGTAGAGTGACCCCACAGACATGATTTTCACTGACAGGTGACAATTGGCACATTCGACATGGAGAATGTTTTTCATAGGCGTGTACCTCTCACGTGTTCGGTGTTCTAAGCCTGCCGGAGCCCACTGTTGAACAGCGATTCGCATGCCATTCTGCTGATTGTCGACCAGACGTAGGACGGCAGAATGTGGGCAGTGCCCCTAACCGCAGCAGCGGTGTGCAGGAAAACTATTTGGAGGAAGCCCTGAAGCTGCGTAACCTCCTTCAAGAGTTCGATCGTTTCGCCGGTGTGCGGCGGCCCGCCCTTTTGGGCCTGCGCGAGCACGTGTTCACGGGGGGCATCAGCTCGCTTGCAGGGCTCATGTCGGCGCAGGAGACGGCCTTTGTCACGCTCGGTCAGCGAGTGCTGGCAAACCCGCTCAAGGTCAGCAAGATGCTCCTTCTTCTACCTTCCTGCATAGAGGGGGCGGGCGGCGGGTTCAGTAAGGGTTCAGTAAGGGTTCAGTAAGGGTTCAGTAAGGGTTCAGTAAGGGTTCAGTTAGGGTTCAGTAAGGGTTCAGTAAGGGTTCAGTAAGGGTGAGGAAGGGGTGCCGCTTCTGGTGGGGGGGGCACTCACGGTTGTTCTCTGTCATGGCTGCGAGTTTTGGGTTTCTCCATTGACAACAGACTCTCTCCTTACACGTGCCAGGTCCGCATGCACTATGGCCATCCTGACGTATTCGACCGCCTATGGTTTATCACACGGGGCGGCGTCAGTAAGGCGTCTCGCGTTATCAACATATCGGAGGACATATTCGCCGGATTCAACTGCACACTTCGCGGCGGCACAGTCACTCATCACGAGTACATGCAGGTGGGCCATGGCTGCCGAAGCTGGCAGGGGAGGCTCCATGATCAGGCACTTGTGGGAGAGTTAGTAGCCTTATCGCCTGAATCATTCGGGAAGACCGGCTGCTGAAGGCACAAAGCTGCACGGCCATGCTTACATTTCATTGCAAGCAGAGTGCAGTCAAGTCTCATGCATGCCCGTCTCGCTCCTCCTGTTGGGTCTTGTCCACTTGTCTTAATTGCGATGCACAGGATGGAGGTGGGACAAATGCGGGCTCAATTGAACAGCTTTGAGCACGTGTTTGCGTGTGGGGGTGGCGCAGGTGGGGAAAGGGCGCGATGTAGGGCTGAATCAAATAGCGCTTTTTGAAGCCAAAGTCGCCAGCGGCAACGGGGAGCAGACACTGTCCCGCGATGTATATCGGCTTGGTCACCGGCTTGATTTTTTCCGAATGCTATCTTTTTACTATACATCCGTGGGGTTCTATGCATGCACGATGCTGACTGCTTTCACTGTATATGCGTTTCTATGGAGCCGATGCTACCTGGCATTATCAGGCGTGGAGGATGCGCTAGCATTGGATACAAACAAATTCAGTCAAAAAGCACTGATTACAGTGTTAAATCAGCAGTTCCTTGTGCAGGTAAGGGGAGGACCGCTATACAGTCTTCTAGTATATGCAAGCGGGCAGATGATGATGATGTGTTTGCCTCTAAATTGGCATTCTGGCTTTCACTGATGTTGTAATCTTCCACTGCCGTTGATGCAAGACCTTAAGGACAAGCATGAGAGTGAAGCGATGATTTATGTGTAGGCAGAAGTTCTGATGGGATAAAAGTTGTACATTGAAACTTTTTGAAGAAGGGCAGGAGTAATATACGCTGATTAGAGGCTGTTGCTCGAGCCTTACGGTGCGGATCGATTCAAATCTGCAGATTGGAATCTTCACCGCACTCCCCATGATTATGGAATATGCCCTCGAGTTCGGGTTTCCAGCAGCATTGTGGGATTTCTTCCTGATGCAGCTCCAGTTGGCTTCTGTCTTTTTCACCTTCTCTCTGGGCACAAAAACACACTACTATGGCCGCACTATACTCCATGGGGGTGCCAAGGTTGGCCGCCTCTCCCTCCCCCGCCTCAGAGAGGGCATCTATCTGTGATGCGCATGTGTAGGTTTATGGTTTTCAGGACATTTGGAATGAAGTCTCAGTGCGTTGGTGGTGTTGGGAGGGCTGCAGTACAGGGAAACAGGCCGCGGTTTTGTTGTCCGGCACGAAACGTTTGCTGTGAACTATCGCATGTATGCACGGAGCCACTTCGTCAAGGCCTTCGAGCTCATGGTGCTACTTATTATTTACCAGTCGTACACGAAGCTCAGCTCGGGGCTTTCCTATTACCTCCTCACAATTGCATCCTGGTTTCTCGCTCTTTCCTGGATGATGGCACCCTTCGTATTCAATCCATCTGGGTTCGATTGGCTGAAGATGGTAGATGATTGGAAAGATTTCTGTGCCTGGTTGTGGCGCAAAGGGGGGGTGTTGGCGAAGGAGGAGGATTGCTGGGAAGTTTGGTGGAAGGGGGAGAACATCCACCTGCGTACTACAGGCCCTTGGGGACTTGTCGCAGAGGCCGTTCTTGCACTGCGGTTCTTCTTGTTTCAGGTTAACCACTAGGCCGGCTCGCCAATGCATTGTTGCCCTGCTTTATATTACCCGATGCGTTGAAGCTGGGTATCCCTCCATCTCTTTCTGCTGCGTCTCGGTTCTCCTGTTTGTCAGGGTCTGTGCCTCAGAGCGGAGTTGTATTGCGGAGTCTCTTTGTTCCTATGCGAATGCTGACTAACTCGCACACGTGACATTTGTTTCTGTTCGTTTGCAATTCCCAATTCTGCCGTTCTGTTCGTCGCTGTGCTGCAATGCCACAGTGGGGAATCGTTTATCAGGCAAGTCTCTTGTCCTCTCACTGCGAATTTGTAAAGATCTCTACAGAAGCTTAGTGGGCAGGCTGCACCTAAGTGGTGGGGATCGTTTGGCTGCTCCATTCCAGACTACCTTCGTCTTTCCCTCTCCACGGCAGGAGGTTGGCGAATGGCGGAGGGCAACCCCTCCCCTTGTGCAGAAATCTTATTCTGATGAGATCACTTTTTGAGTGCTGATTTAGCGTTGTCTGTCTGCGTCTGCGCAGCTGCAAGTGACGTCAGGGAGCAGCAGCGTCCTCATCTACGTGTACTCGTGGGGCTACTTCGTGGTCCTCGCCTTCGTCTCCGTCACCTTGAGCGTTGCGAGGGAGCAGTTCTACGAGAAGCGGCACTTGACGTACAGAGTGGTGCAGCTTGCGGTGTTCCTCTGCGTGGCGGGAGCGGCCCTCGCCGCCCTCCTCCTCACGAGTTTTGACGTGCGGGACATCTTCGCGAGCGCGGTCGCGTTCCTGCCGACGGGGTGGGGCCTCCTCCAGCTCGCGCAGGTCCTCGCGGCGGCGCTGCCGGGGGGGGAGGAGTCGCGGCTGTGGGCCGCCGCGGTGGTGCCGACCGCGCAAGCGTACGAGCTGCTGCTCGCGGCCGCCGTGGCGCTGCCCGTGGCGGTGCTCTCATGGCTTCCGGGCGTGCAGGACATGCAGACGCGCATCCTCTTCAACCAGGCCTTCAGCCGCGGTCTGCAGATCTCTCGCATTCTAGTGGGGAAAAAACCCAACCCGGGATTCTGATTCTGGTTCTCGACGTAACATTGTAAAGGTTTCGGCCGACTCATTGGAAGCTTTTGTTATCCGTTTGTGGTCGTGCTGTTTCAGCCGAGAGGTGTTCGCAGAGGCATTGATGTGCTGTCGAGTAGGATAGGCTGTGGCCGACTCGTCCGCCGAGACATCACCTGACATGCACTGATGGCTTCCAACGGAGCAATGCTACAAGTCAAGTCTTTGACATGTCCGGAACGCCACAAAACATTTTCATATCAACTCATCTAAAGGAAAAGGGAATTTGCAAAATTTCAACGAGCAGCTGTTCACGCTGCTCGTCACAACTGAAGCAATGCCGCGCTTGAGGAAATAAGGACAAGATATTAGGCTTGCGACCCCCAGGGTCCCAACTGCATTTTTCTGCACCGATCTTTCTGTCACCGGTTCTGTGCCGGAGTACGGCACTCTTGAGGCACACCGAGGTCTCTCTCGACGTCGCGCCGTGCTCTCCTCCAGGGGTCGTTGTGCAGCTTGTAGTGTAGAGCCTGGCCAAGCAGAGGACAACACACAGCGCAACAGGCATCAGCCCTGCGACCTCGTCTGTAACGCACGCCAGTCGCCCCTCAATTACTGCTGACTTCAGCCACGCAGGCTGGCAGGCAGGCAGGGAGTCTGCCGGCACCTAACAACACATCAGCCGGGATTCATCCCACGAGTGGCGGCCGCTACACGCAAAGAAACCATTTGCAGAATTATTCCGCATTCCTTTCTTTCAATTTACCCCTCCCCATGCTCAACTCCGTGTACAGCAACAGCTGAGAAGCGACGCTGTCAGAAGTCAGAGAAACCCACCTGAAGAAGTGTGGCCACTGCGTCGTCATCCCGGAGCTCTTCAACCTTCTGTGCCCACATCTCGTTGTGCCCATACCATTCTCGCTGCCGCCGCGCTTCTAAGCGCGCTCCCGAAAGGTAGGACCACCGCTGCCAGACCGTGCGGATGGCTACCAGCATGGCCCGCACACGCTCCTCTGGAATGCCCTGTGGAGGGCGAGGAAACCAAGGTGAAAGATTAGACTGGCAGGTGAAACTTTCAGTGGTGCTAGATGCGCTTACATCGGAGCATTGTTTAGGGAGACCTGAGTGACAAAGAATGCACAACCAGATGAAATTGCATCCAGAGCGGTGCAGACCTTGTGAGAAGGGTTTGGGAAATCCCGTGCTACTGTAGTCGAACTCTTTGAAGAACACATTTCCATCTATGAAACCCACCTAGCAGCCCACTATGGATGTCAAATGCGCGATTTCTTCAACTAAAATGCATTGAAGCAGCTAAGAACTTCTATAGCCTTGCCAGGGGGTGATCACGACGATGCCTCGCATGACAGGCCGAGTACGCCGAGCGCCGACCGTACAGCGCCGTAACACAAAGCTCACCTGCTGGTTGTCATTGCTCGATATCTCAAAGGAAGGAATTATCCTTCCAAGGAAGGAAGAAAGGGAGCAATCCAGACTAGGAAAAGTGAAGGAAGGAAGATGAGAGCGAACCTTGAGGATCTCAATCATGTTGGGAATGTCGGCCTCTGCCACACGCACTGTGAAGGAGGAAAAATCAAGTAGGTTCTCATATGCCATCTGGATGCCATCTTGGATAATGACAGGGATGCAGCCATGCAACATGCTATCCTCCATGCGGGCGCTGAAGCCATCTCCGGGAAACACGCCGCAGAAGCGTGACGACGACAACTGGCAAATGGCACCAACCCATCCACACCAATCACTTAGTTCCACTTTCGAGCAATGTTGAACTTAGGACAATGACTCCTCAAGCTCAGCCCAGAATCAGGCTACAAATCGGTCTCATCGACATGCTTGTAGACATGTGCGGTTTGCAACGGCACCGTAGTGATATCTTATAAACTCCTGATATGCGAGCAGTTTCTGGCTGATTGGCAAGCTAGGTGGCCGACAGAACATTGCGATGATGACGGCCGGATGTCACAGCCATCACAGCAGCAAAGGCAACGCAACAAACTAAGGACACTCGAAATGCCGCTTGCATTCGGAATCCAAAGTTATGGGGTGAGAATGCTTAACCCTTCACAAACAAAGGATGACAAAATAACGAAAAAGAGAAACAACGACAAACAAAGCAACAACCAACCGAGAAAGTCGCTGTTCGACAAATGATATCAACTTAAGTGAAAAGATGATAGGTGATTACTGGAGATAAGAAGGTGAATAAGGAAGACGCAGGTGCTTGCACCCTCGCCTGGGAATTTAATCATTCGCGTACATTGTAATACGGTTAGAGAAAAACGACGGATCTTCTTGCACATTCATCAGGCACATACCCAGTTGCTACGCAACAGCACAGTGAGAATGTGATTTTCTCCGTAACGGCGAGCAAAAGCATAAGTCTGCACGATGCCCGCACCTGCTCTCCGTACTCGTCAGACCGAAGATTCGTAACAATGACTCCATCCTCTGCTTTCAGTCCCAGCTTGCCCTGAATATTGGGAGTAGATGCGAAGTAAGCTGCCACCTTTTGCCGAATGCCCATACTGTACCTGCATTTCGCAACCACTTACCTTCATAAATCATTGGATCATTGCATCATTGGAGATGTGCCATGTGTAGTGGTACTCAACCCAAGACACTGAGGGACTTCAGAAAATCCTTCATAAAACAACACTCAAACTGGGTCATTCCATCCAAAAAGATGCATACACAGGTGCAGCCCAATAGTTTATTTGTACATATGAACTTCCACTTTCTTCAACACACATGGCATATTTAGGTGGAGGCCGCCACTTGCGATGGACAAGGATCATATACACCTCAACCCCTCACAATCCAAGGATTGGTATTTTGCAAGTTTTGACAAACTAGAAGGTCAGAAAGGCCCGACTAGAAAATCACTTGCAGAAACAATCTCCAAGTTGGAGAGCGAACGAACAGTGTCTCCCTGTTGTCTCTTTTGTCTCTCCTCCATCCTAGAGCTCAGGCCTCACAAGAAGAGCTGATAGAGACAGGACTCCATTTTTCAACTCCCAAAGAATGAGAACTCAGGTTACCACAAAGTTGGGTGAGCCACCATACTCCGGCTCCGGTCGATCTCCATGGTCAGCCCCCAGGTTTCCATTGAAGTAGAAAAGAGTACGCCGCTCCTCGAAGGGCCTGCAGATGCTCTCAGGGGTTGCACCACAGGCAACACGTCATAAACAGGTTAGCTAGCCCATAAAGATCCTAATTTTGAAGTCTTTCTCCCTGAAACAAACCGTACAGACTTTGACAAGCCATAGGAACTTCCAAGCATGGATGCGCACTGTACCGAGGTACTACCACAGCAGTTTTCCATGCATGCCACAAACCCTGTCAATAAGATATGGCTTTCCGCTCAAAACAAAATTCGTCTGTCAAATCCTACGCTGAAAGGTTACATAGTGAAGCCATAGCTATCAAGGACCAAGATCTGGTCTGCTCCAACAAGGAATGCGAACCGTGCCTGTTCCAGAACCGATTCTCGATGTGTCTCAAGTTCGGGGGCTTCCATGCGGGCATGACCAGGTCCTTGTCAGGGTCAAAGCACGAGTGGTTTCCTCGAACATTCCGAGGCATCACATCCCAATTGTCAGCCCTGTATGCCGTGGTAGAGTGCTTGTGGCTAGCCATTGTGTTGCCCCATGGAGAGAGCATTATGCTGCTTCGGATAGCTTGGGGAGCATAGCATGCGCCTTCGTCCCACGGGAAAACCTGCATTCAGTCGACAAGGTCAACACGGCGCACTTGCTTCAATATGGCACCTCTGTTTCAAGAATCTTCAGTTAGTAAAGAGAGAACTGGCGGAGCATGTCTACCTTCTGTGTTGAAAAGGTAGGGAGAACGAGAGGATTAATTTTGCTAGGAAAAATCTGGGATCTCACAGCAGCCTAATGGGTGATGTGCATCAACGTGCAGTGCATCCAACTTCGTATCACGACACGTGCACACTATAGCAACAGTAGGAAATGAAAGGTAGGAGCCAATTGATAGCCAGGAGCTTGTCTTTTGAAACTGTACGGCAGAAAAAGCAATCTTTACTAAAAGTAAAACAATTGAACAATAGCGGTGCATGAGAGCCCACCCAGAGGTGATCCCGCCCGCCACTGCGATTCCAATAGGGATGCTCGCGGCTGATGTACGCATGAGAGCGCAGGATGAAGTCCGACGAGAAGTACGGCCGGACTCCTTTGAACTTACCCTGCACTCGCATGGAAGTTACTTTGACAACTGAGGTAAGGAAAGTGACGGCGTGCGCCATTCTCATGGACAATATTGCACCCAACACAGATCGATGGGAGGGAGACGATAGAGTCTGGGATAGGCAGAGTCAGTACTGCATTCCATATGAGCAGCCAACAACAGTTATTATGTGCAGTGCATCCTAATCTTCGCCCTTCGAGGATGAGCAAATGGACCTGCATGTTCATCCTTGGAGTTTCATCGGCGCGGCTGATGATGCATCCCGAGAGAACAGGCACATAGAAATAGTCAGCTTCATCGCCATTGGTTGTCCGGTGAACGCTTGACAATAATGACTCGTATATGATTAGCTGCAGCACGAATCCCCACAAAAAACAGAGGTTGAGCTACTCTCCTACGAGGAGCTTTCTCAATACACTTTTGAAGCAGAAGCAGATCTCACTACTCCACCTTGTGTGAGGTAACCGTACCTCCATCCCGTAAAGCTGATGCCACACAAACTCCGTCATGTTTTCTGCATTGTACATCCATGGAACACAGTAGTCGCGTAGCAGCCGACCCTGCACACAAACACAGCTGTAACATTGCAGTAAGGAGCTATGGCTGGCTATCCCATTTACATGGTAGACGCTCTTTGCTTGAGGAAATCTGAACCAGTGACCTTGACATCACTTTATTCCCACTTTGAATTCAAACCGGCTATAAGTATCATCGATAATCCCTTGTCCGGATAGGAGTGACTTCGATTCACCTGAAGGTGGTGAAAATTAAACTCTACGGGAAGGTCATAGACATAGATCAAGGGCCGTCGACGCTCCACGCGATATTGGGACCCTTTGGAAGTGGAGAAGAGGACGTTCTTCAAAGATTCCCATATGTTAGAGACTGGCTTCAAAGGAAAAGCGGAATCCCCCTCCAACCATGGAAGTCGCAAGTCCCCCTCCCGGGGGGAAGAGGCAGAAGGGACGCTGCAATCAATGCCGTACCATGCCTCCTCACACTGCTCTTTTGCAGTATCCAGAATTTTTTTCATGAATGTCATGGCACATCAAAGTCAAACAGGGCAGCTGCACGTGAGCACGTCATTTCAGATCAAACGCATCCAAGGACGAGACTGCTGGCAGACTGTCTAAACGCCATGTGAAATTGAGCTTTCGGATCAGTGATTCCTCACACAAAACCCTGCCGAGAATCTTCATCCTCTCATGTTTCACATAAAGTACCCAGCAAAGAATAATTTCTCAAACTCTAACACTCACAAGCCTTCTCCTTTGGTCAACACGATCAGTTCACCACCCTGGCACTCTCCAAGAGATAAGATCCATAGCATTCCGCAAGCAAGACCCCTCCCCTTTACTTCAGCAAGTAAGAAGCTGACACCTGGCAGTATCCGTTGTTGCAGGTGCCATGCCTGCTGCACCCATTGACGCAGTACGGCTGAGTGGCGATTTCGCAGAGGTCTCCCGCCTGCCCGTCGAAGGGGCAGCCGCAGTACTTGCGAGGGCGCGCCCTGCCGCGGGGAGAGGCGAAGCACCATCCCGGCTCGGCGGGGTCGGGGGAAAAGAGGTCATCGAGCAGCTGTTGGGTCCAAATCACTCCTCCGCTTCTGCACACTCGTCCCCAACCTCCATCGCCATCTGAACCCTGCCAACGTGACTTAAGAGTCTTCAGGAGTTATGCAAAGTTAAGATGGAGTTCATCACGATTTCTGCATCGCATTCAGCAGATTTTGATACGAGGTTCGATTCATTCTTGAATGATTGAGTTCAAACAACCATCTCCAGAGTGGTTGGAAAACTGACAAGCATAAACCGGACTGGTGACTCAACCCGCCTCTTTAGCAAAAGAAAGTACTATAGAGTGCCCCCCCTGACACTAACGTCTTAAAATGTCCTGTAATGTAAAGTAATTTTCAGTTATAGCCGGTGAACGAGCCACCAGTTTGATGACTTCAGATTCTGTCTCTAAGAGAGATCACTTACAGCTGAATTGTACCGCACTGTTCGACAATGGGCCGCATAGGATATGGAGTGTCAGGTCCACATCGACACATTGCAGTCTGTTTGTCGCAGAAAGCAAGGCAAGCTGACACAACCCAAGGGGCTAGCTCCTGCGTAGCATTACGAATGGGCTTGTAATTGCATTCCAGCTCATCCAACTCTGCACAGTCTGAGCCTGCATACAACCGACACGCCGTTTCAACTGGTAAAAAGGTTCCTAATGCGCTGTCAGGAGAAAGGGGTGACAGAAGCAAATAAACAAGGGCAAGAGCTATTTTTTTCCATTCTCCTGCTTGATTTGGTGGGGGAGGAAGGGGTGGGGAGGGGGGATGACGAAGGAGGTGCAACAACAGGGATAGTGACAGAAGTAACATAAAACGGAAGGAAGACGGAAGACCTGCGATCAATATGACATGAAAATCATGATGTCTGGCTAATGAAAAAACAGCCAAACCAGTCAGCCAGCCAGACCTGGAGACTAACGCCATTGGCTCAAAAATGATCATTGTTTACAAGTTGACGTTGGTGTGTGAAGATGCGTGTGGGAACTCTCCTCTTATTAAATCGTGTTTGGGCTAAAAAGCTTGAAAATGAAACGAGTAGAAATAATTGAAAAAGCCAAAGGCTTTGACATCAGAAAAGCTCAGGAAACTCATCTAATACATTGTCCTCGGCTTAAGATTTCCTTCAGCTCAATTAACATTCCAAGTCAGAGGATGCTCACTTAGCCTCGAAAAAAATAATCGGAGGACGAAAAGAACATGAACATGAACATGATTACTGAATGCGAAGGACAAGTTGAAAGCAAGAGATTTAGACCGCTATAGACCACTGGAATTGAAAAATTAATACAAATTTGCGAGTCATTTCAAAAAGTTGAGTGTTTTATTCACAAGAATTTCCTATGCAATCGATCACGCGGTGGTGTCACCGGAGGATGGGAAAAAATAACAGCATGATAGGGAGAACAAAACGCGGACAGGACTCAACTACGCTTTATCACTCGCTCCAGCCTCGCAAGACAGAACAAGTCCAATGCGCTTGAATATGCTCGTCTAATGCATGTGGATGGAATTTGTTAGGGTACAGAGTTGCGTGCGACAATTTTAACTCAGTTGACATCAGCAAAGGGGCCCGGCTGAGTGGGGGGGAGCAGCAAGTGCCCTGAGAGGTAGGAGGCAAGAGAGGGAGAGGGAGAGCGAGTGAGTGCGCACCTTTGAAGCCACTGCGGCACCGGCATTCTCCGAGCTCGCGGTTGCAGACGCCGTTCCCACTACAAGCGTTGGGGCACTGCTCGGCATGCAGCGTCTGCAGAGCAGTCCACGTCCTCCGTGAAAAATCTCACCTCCACTTTCGCACTTGCACAATTGCTTAAGGAGACAGCTGGCAGTCACAACCAAAAGTAGAGGCCAAGCCCAGCAGGTTTGAACCTCCGACTTCTTAAAGTGGGGAGTTCCCATCTGACGATCAAAACTCCACGGCTTTGATCCAACAGAACCGGAGCCAAGTGGACGAGTAGCCAAAGCACCTCACCTCCGTAATGACGACGAGCTCTGAAGTGCCTCCGCATCGCTGAAGCCACTCCCCGACGGAGGCCTTCCATGGTGCGCCCCTCCAAAGCAGTTCCTTTGCAGCTGCCCTTGCGGGCTGCGCGAGGGCGCCATCGCCGGCAGAGCGCAGGCGCAGGCGCAGGGCGGCAGGCGAGGCGGGGTGCGCGAGCAGGCCGAGGTCGAGCGCGTCCAGCGCCGCGAACACGAGCACCACGGCGAGCAGCGCGGCGAGGCGCAGGGGCCCGTGCAGGCGCCCCGCACCCTCGCCCCCCGCTCCGCCCCCGCCCGCCATGGCGCCAGCCTTCCCCCCCCTCCCTTCCTTCTCCCTCCCCTCCCTCCCGCTGCGCGACAGCGCCTCCGTACCCTCCTCGGCCGTACAGCAGTAAGGCGCCTGGAGGTGGACGGACTTTTACGGATGTGCAGCCCTCTGCCGCCACGTTGAAACCTAAACCTTTTTGTCCTTAGCTGGAGCCCGTCTGCGAGTTCACACGTGTGAACACCGCGGTCGCAAGATGCTGGAGGCGTCTTCCAATGGCATTTTGCCACGTGTTAAAAGTGCCTACATGGCGGGTGAAGGTCCTTTTGTTTTGTTCGCTTCGTTGGGCGTCGGCTTGTTTCTCCCTTAGTTTTGGTTTCTTTTAGTTTGATTTTGCTTTGTTTCGTTGGGGTGTTCTCTGGTCTGGTTTCGCTTTGTTTTACTTCTGTCATTTCTCTCGTTTTTTTCCACGTTAAAGGCTTTACGGGGAGCAAGAAAGGGACGAATTACTATTAGGGGGAGTCAGACTTTGACCATCGCTTACGAAATTCCCGAATTCTTTATACTAAAAGCACTTCTTTCGTGTACTAATTCCGGGTCGGGATCCACGGCTCCGCCGAGCCCAGTCGTACCGAAATGCGTACCTAGCCAATGCTTAATTCGTCCGGCAGGCTTACGAAATTGATTTGGCGATGGTCAAGGTCGGACTCCCCCTATCAAGAGGCACCACCACTAGCAAAACAAAACATACGCAAAACTCTCACTACGTATCACTACTGTGCCTTGCTTGCAGCAACCTACCTGCTGGTTCGGTTCGGTTCAGGTTCGGTTTAGGTTCGGCTCGGGTCCTTTCCAGGGCCAAACCTTCAGTAAAACGAGGGAGCGCGTCCTTCTGGCAAAAAGCCGACGGCCATGCAGTGGCGATGGATGGGGGAGAGAGAGGAGAGCGGGAGAGGGCAGGACAGGGCAGGGCAGGGCAGGCACTACCGGAGGAGGGAGGGAGGGAGGGAGGAAGGGAAGGCCGAGGGGGGGCTTGGCTGCGGGACGCGTGCACGGTGCCCACAAGGCAGGCAGGAAGGAAGGAAGGAGGCGGCAACAGCTGCAGCGCTCTCATCAATGGACCTACGCTTCGCTCGCGCCGTGGTGGACTCCGCGTGGCATGGTCCCTCCTGCTCCTGCTCGTCGTCTGTGGGAGTGGTCATCTTCTTGCTTTGACCGCTTCTGGGACTTCGTTGCGCATCGCCGTGTTTGACTGCTTGCGATCGTGTGAAAGCTATGCCGGACAAACGCCCGCCTCATCCGCATAGCAACGCACAGATCGTACCGGGAACACGAATAAAGGAACCGCAAAATGCATTAAAGAGTCCAAGGCCGCGAAAAACAAGCAAGAAATTATTGTCATTATTGGTCTCACGATGGCGATGGCGACGGTAATGCCACAAAGGCCACAAGGAAGCCATCCCACGACCCCGCGAAGGGCTGCCCATCGCCCGTTTGTACCCCCGCATGTTGTCAGCACACCAGCATGCCGAGCATCCTGTCCCGAGCCTATCAGAAGTTGGCGGGCGGCCATCCACCTCATGTCGCATATCTCGCTTCCCCTAAGGCCGGCATATCCCATTGCCCGCATGCAGCCAGCGGCGGCTCCGCACTTTTCGGACCAGGCTCGCTAGCAAATGGAGCCCTCAATCCTGGATAACCGAGGATCCTGGATTGGGAGCGCATCTCAGATCCTGCAAGAGAATCCCAAGGGATCACGACGCGGTGCACCGGCGTCTTCCATTGGTCACCACATCAGACGCTCAGATCCGCAAAGATCCGCCATAAACGGAGCGAGGGCACCCGTACGTCCGTACAGCGCCTGGCGGCCGACGACCTTGCAGACCATTTTACCCATCCCCCGGGCCTGGTCCCGGGCCTCCCGGCCAAGGCCCCGGCCGGGCCAGTCCATCCATCCCAGCTTCGGAGTGAGTGCGAATGCGGTCGCGGCGCCAGGGAGCCGCCCGGGCGTGCGGGCGGGACCGCGGGGGCTGCTGGCGGATGCAAAACGTCACAGAAGGTTTGATTTTGCCTGCCGTACATGACAGCGGACCCCCTAAACCGGAGGCGAGTTTGACACATAAAACCGAACCGTTACAAGGGATTGCCACTGGATACAGTGTACGGTACTTGGGAATTCGGATTTCTCAGTGAACCTGCGTCGTCCAGCGGACACGACAAAAGCGAGAGAGAGCGCCAACACTGAGGCCGGCACGCCAGAATGGCACGCGCGGGCGGGCGGGCGGGCCTCGCCTCCAACAGCGCACCAACGCGGCCATGGCTCTGGCTCTGGCTCTGGCTCTGGCTCTCGCAGCGCCCGCAGCCGCGGTCCGTACCGTACTGTGCAGGTTCGTGTACGGATGGCTGGGCTGTACGGTTCTGCTGTCGCGTGACCCTCTAGCTCGACACTAGGGCTTACCGCTACAGAGGGCGGGCTGTCACGTCACGGGGCCGCCCACGGCTGCGGGCCGGGGACCGCCGGCGACCCACCGCGACGCCACGTCGCGAGGGCGGGCTGGCTGTCAGGCGCCAGGGCCGCCCTGCCGTACGATGCGCACCACGCGGTCATCGCACGGCCCCGCATGGCCCGGAGCCTGTCCGCGCGCCGGCCCTGGCCGGAGCCTGATCCGCCGACCGCGCCGTTGTCAGCCCAACCCCCTTCCCCCCCCGGCCAATGGGCGCTGGCGGGAGGAGGAGTCAGCGGCCGCGAGTTCCGCCGCCGCGCCACTCCGCGTTCCGCCCGCCCGGGATACTTTGTGGGCCACGCGGGGTCGCGGCCAACGGCGCGGCGCCGCGTGGCGGGCGGCGTGTGTGGCGCCTCGTCCGTTTGTCCGCCACCACGTGGTCCGCCGGCCGGCCGGCCTCCGCGGGCAGGCGGGCGGGCGGGCAGCCAATGAGCCCTCTCTCCCTCCCGTACGGAGGGCAGCGGCCCGCTGCCCGTTGCTGGGAGGGCCGGCTGCCGTGCGGCCGGCGCAGCCTGCCTCCCGCGCGCGGCGGCTCCACGTGGCCGGCCGGGCAGGCGGCCGAACGTTTCAACTCGGGCGGGCGGTCGGGCAGCCGCCCGCGAAGTTTTTCCCGTATCTGCCCTGCCGGCCGGCCAGGCGGCCGGCAGCACCGGCCGGCAGTACCGGTCGGCAGCACGGGCGCGTCAGTGGCGTGACGCCGTGTCACGCGCGCGCCCTTTCAATTCAAAGCGCGCGGACGCTCCTTACAAGCCTCGTCTTCCCCGCTCTCCCCTGCCTCTCTGTCTGTCCCTCCCCTTCCTGTCTCTCTCTTTCTCGCCGCGGGAGGACCGCCAGAGTCCGCGAGGTGTGCCGCCGCTGCTCGCACTCTGCTCTCCCCTTCTGTGCGCCCACTAGCGCTCTGACGCTCTGTTGCAGTTCCCCCCGCTGCCGATCGTGTAGAATTTTTGGATGCTCTTGCTGCTCACTGGAAATTCTTTTGTTTGTAACCTTTGAAACGTGGTTTACAGTCTGCGCTGTTTTTCTTGCCGAATTTTGTAATCAGGCTCTTCGACAGGGATTGACGTCCCTCTCTCCTTTTCTGCAATGATCGTAATCATTTTTAGGCCTCTTGGGATTGCTGGTGGGGATGGCTGCAGAGGCGGCAGCCATGGGCTACACTTTGGAAGATGCGTTGGGAGCGCCTCCCAGAGAATTCCTGAAGATTTGGACTGCTCCGATGAAATTCGCAGCCCTTGCATTTCAGCGGCGTATGGTGGAGGATCAGGTGAGCAGAAGAAGCTCATTTCTTCCCAGCCTCGCTGTCCTCTGCTTGTGCTTCACAGGTTGTGTCCCGTTGAACTTGGCGTGCCAGCTGTCAAGCTCCTTTTTCTCACAGGTGTCGACTGAGGCAAGTCCCGGCCCAATTCGCTAAGGTAGTTTCTCCCCCACGTTGACGAGCTATGACTGCGTTCTCCTTCATGGATGAACTGACTTTTTCCTCGAATTGCTGCAGCTCCGTCATAACAAGAAAGTGAGCGTTACGGACATGAAGAAGCAGATGGGATGGCTTTCATATGCGGCCATGGGAGTGGGAGCCATTATCGCCACTGGAATTTTCTCGTTCATGCCGTACATTTATGCCAACATTACAGGGTGAGCTTCGGTTCCGTTCCTTGTCCGAAAGTGCGGATGTTGCTGCCAGAGTGGACCACACTCTTGCGTTTGCCGTTGCTGACAGTGTGGCTGTAATTGTTGCAGCCAGTAACTTGAAAGGGGTAGTATTCCTTGCTTATAACTTTTTGCAGGCATTTTGCTATCCTATCGCTGAAATCTGCGAGGGATTTGGCATATATTTACAAACGCAAGAAGCCTGAAAGCCAGCATCAGAATTTCTCGTTCTCAGCTCTAGAGACGTTGACATGCTGATGCTCGTTTGCTGATGTGCATTTGCAAATCTAATTTAACGCATTGCAACTCATTTGCCAGCTGTCCGATTTTTGCGGCGAATTTGAACGCGGCCTGGCAAACTAGTGCAGACGGAATGGCGAGCTTCCCTGTCTACTGACAGAACAGGGGATAATCTGATTGATAAGTTCTGCGGGAAATGCAACATGTTACAATTCTCAGACAGCGTTGTGTCTGCGCAGGCCCGCGGTCGTCCTGTCGCTCATTGTTGCGTCCGTCACGGCTGCAGCATCTGCACTCATCTACTCCGAATTCGCCGTCGAGTGAGTTCCACCTTTCTTGCATATCTTCCAGCTTTTCTCTTATGGCCTGCAAGCTGTCGCCTTTATTGTTACACGGCAGAGCTGATGTACTGCTGGGGTGTCGTTTTGGGCGTGAGCAGGTATCCCGTGGTGGGAGGCGGATTGTAAGTGCATTTGCTCTGTTTCACATTGTTTTCTGAGGAACAAATCCTACGATGAAAGCTGTCACATGTTGTCGAGATTTATTTGGATAGAGAGGTGCACAAGAGTAGAGGGTTGCGCGGCTTCTCAGCTTCCTAGAGTCCTGCAGGCGTCTCCGCCTGTGTTGCGACAGGCGAGACCTGGGCTCATCTACAATCCATGTCCACGGCCATGGCTGCTGGGAGCCGGGGCCGCTTAGCTTGCTCCTGCTCCCTCCATCCCCTTCTGCCGTACCAACTGCGTTGCTTAGACTGTGCTTCTTAGCTAACGGCGAAGCCGCACAGTGCTGCACGCTTCAGTGCTCCACAATAACGAGTATACGCCTGCGCGTGACTGCACGGTTGTTTTGTTTGTCCGGGTACTGTGCGCTTCTGCTGTACTTGAGGTGACGAGGGCGAGCCTGGATAGAAGGCAGAAACGCACGCACCTGTGCGGGCAGTAACAGTCCTTTGAGTCCCGACCGAGGGACGTCCGTTTCGGTCGTCGCGGCCCTCTGCAGTAGCGCGATTTTTTTGGTTTTTGGATCTTTGACGATTCGATCCGCAATGACGCACTGGAGCAGTGCTTCTCGATTGAGTCGTAATCGCTTTGCTGTCGCGGGGAATGTCTGCCACGTGCCGGAGCGGCAGGGCGTGGGCCGCTGCGGGAGTTGGCAGAAGGTGTTAGAGTATTGTAATCTTCTTGCATGCAGTACCTTCTCGCGTAGACCAGTGCGAGAGGGAAATTAGGAATTGCCGACCAGTGGCTGTACTGCACAGCACGTAGGCGGATGGCGATAAAGGAGATAGTGATGTTTGTCTCCTCTAGCCGTGGCGCTGGTAGTTCGCTTGCTTCCAGCAGGCAGATGGTGATGCTCCCTCAAAGACCATGGCCATGGAAATCGTCTGTTAGTTTGAAACGAGAAGCGTTCAAGGACGTGTCGTTTGCCCTTGTAGTCGGGCTCTTGGCCATCTGACATTGCTTTTTCACAAGGTCGGCTTTTTAGGTTTGTGCAGTGCCCGAATCCTCGTGCTGCCTTATGCTCATCCCTATTTCGATTCAGGCACATGTTACGATCTTAACGTCGTTGGGAAATTGGGGCTGGTGTACTTGTATGCAGTGTCTATGTGCTCAACACCTTCGGCGAGTATCCTGCAGTGTAAGCCCCCCGTCAGCTACTTGTTCGATGGTTGGAAATTTGAACTTCGCTTCTGCTGGTTGACGTCGTGCGTGTGAGGGGTGTCGTTTAGGCCATTTAAGTTCAAGTTATGCGTTTCGTGGTCGTTTTGCTGTGGCTATTGATAATTTTCGGTTATAAGTCATTGCTGTGAGTTTCAGTCACGGAGCCTGTACGAGCATGTGAAACATTGCTCTTGTCCAACACTCGGGTTGTGCATATCTGACAGTGTTTGTTCCATCTGCAGATTGTGTGCGACCAATTTGGTGATAGATTACGTGTTCGGAACTTCTGCGGTGAGCTTGATGGACCTTTGTACCCTCTGAGTACTGTCATCCAGCAGTCTGATCGGTTAAACATGTTCATTTAGTGTCTGTCATTGCTGGCATAACTGAAGGTGGTCAGTAGTTCTCCGCGATGATGTTAGAGGTTGGCTGTCAGTAGCTGTGGCGTCAGCAATCATCGCTGCAGAAGATTGACGTCTGCCTGAGATGATGTGCAGGTGGTGCGGAACTTCAGCGTGTACTTCTCGCAACTCATCAATAAGAAAAGTGACATCTTCCAGAAGGATGTCAGCTTCCAGAAGGATGACATTGACTACCTGGCACTCATCATCGTAATTTTCCTTACTTGCGTGGTGATATGGTCTACGAAGGTCTTCGATGAGAGTAACATCTGTACGCTTCATACACTACCTCCATTCGCCATGCCCCCTCATAGCGTGTTTTGCCTAGAAGCTTCAGTTTTGCGCAATGTGGCTTGGAAAGCGCTTTCTTAATGTCTGCTTACGTTTTCTATCTCTTGAACGGGTTTATATGCTTACTCTTTGGTCTGCTTCGTGACCCCACAGTGCTGCAGGTGGCGCATGTCGGTCTTGTGTGTTTCACCTTCATTGCTGCATTTACGAAAGCAAACACGGAGAACTGGCAGCCATTCTTCCCCAAGGGTTGTCCTGAAGGGGGCATTGTATGCCCTACCGACGGATCCATTCTGCCGCCAGACCAGGGCTGCGTTGACAACAGCTTTGGACCCGCAGGAGCACGCCGAATTGTGACTGGGGCAAGCAACATCTTCTTTGTCTTCATTGGTTACGATGTCATTGCGCTTGGAGCAGAGGAGGTTAGTACTCACATGGTTTCTTCTGTTCTGCTGTACAATTGTGTTCCCTCCCCTCTGAATTCGTGAAAGATCCTGTGAGGGTTATGGCTTAGCTCGGATGGGCGCATCCTGCCATTCGATTGTGGGATTTCCTTCAGCATTCGTCAAGCACTTTCCTGAGTTCTTTTGGTGGATCTGAGTCAATGAGCAGCGGGGGCGAAAATGAAGAGTAAGGCAGAAGTTCGGGAGAACTGTTCATGGATGTTTTATTCATGGTTGTATGTGGGGCATCAACAGGCGAAGACGAATTACTCTGTGCCCATTGGAATGCTCGGCTCTGTGGTTTTTGTTACGATCATCTACATGTAAGGCTCTTCCTGCCCGTTGTAAACCCTTGTTGATCGCCGTTGTCGTCTTCTAATCAAGCAGATTCTGTTACATTTCGGTTTTACCACTGTAGAGTAGGAATATTGGCTGATTCACTGCTATCACGATGCATCGTGGCCCATCTTAACTTCGGGTATGTGTTTTTTTCCTGCAGTCTGATGGCTTCCAGTCTGATCATGCTGTTCCCCTTCTCCGGCCTAGCGTGCAAAGACGAGAATGTCAGAATTGCTGGTTTTGCGTATGCGTTTGTTGCTCGCGGAATGAGCTGGGCGAAGTATATCGTAGCTGCCGGCGCTTGTATCGGTATTTTCACATCTTGTGGGATCGGAATCTATGGCCTCTCCCGCATCTTCCAAGTGTTCGCGCGTGAGGGGATGCTTCCGGCCTTCGTTGGCCAAGTCAACAGCTTGACCTACACTCCTATTGTAGCCGTCGCGATTGCCGGGATAGTTTCTGGTAAGTGACCAAACTCTGTAGAATTATTGTGTAGGTATCTCAGCGTTTTAGGTCCTCCTAGGTTTAGGAGCGCGTTGTTTCTTTCTGGCATATGTAAGGAACTAATTCTCTCGACTTTGGATGCTTCAGCGCTCATGGCTTTCTTCACGGGATTTGAAACGCTGGCAAATATGACCTCCATTGGTACCCTCACTATGTACTGGTAAGCTAACAGCTCGAATGGGCGCATCCTGCCATTCAATTGTGGGATTTCCTTCAGCATTCGACAAGCACTTTCCTGAGTTTTCTTGGTGGACCTGAGTTTATGGAGGTAGTCGACCTTCTAATGTTTTTCTGATGTCCATCTGCAGGTTTGTGGCCATCTCTCATCTCTACCGTAGATATGCTCCAGAGTTTGGTAAGCTGCATTCCCCTCGCCAACAGATTAAGTTTTTAATCCCTAATGGGAAAGTCAGCTGCGCTCCTACAGTACTGATTGGGAGACCAATGATCATAAGTCTCTGGTTGAACCTCATGAAGGAATTGTCATTTGCCCTGCAGAAACTCCGGAGGTGCATGGAGACCGCCACCTCTCAATCCCATTTCAGCCAAATGTATTCGGTGCATTGGGGGTTACCGTCCGTCGCATCATTCTCTTGTTCTACATCTTCATGCTGAGTGCTTCAGCTATTGGTGAGGCCATGCGCAGCCTTTCGTGATGGAAACTGGCAGCATAGTGATGGCAGTCGTGCATTCAAGTTCCACTTGCTTATATCCTTAATTCATAGTTGACGCTTGATGTGAATTTGTGCCATGCAGGCTTCACCATCTACTGGAACTTGGAGACCGGGTCAACGTGGCTCATTATCTGCCCGTGCGTGTGGCTTGCGACCGTCCTAGCCATTATATTCACAATGCCTATACAGTATGTGCCTGCCAAATTTTCCATTCCCTGGTGGGCCTTGCCCTGGGTGCCTGCGATCTCTATTTGGGCCAATGTCATGCTTGTTGGAGGGTTCGGCGCGCGGAAGGACGACTACTACCGGCTGTTTGGAGCCATGGCGATTGGCACTGTCATCTACCTGCTGTACGGAGTGCACGCGAGCTACTGGCGCTTCTATGGCGGCGGACGCCAGTCCGAGCTCCCCATGGAATACGACGAGAAGTAAGTTCGCTCAAGCTGCACCTCCTTGCTTCTGCTGAGTGAATATTCAGAACCCCAAGTGATTGCTGGAATCTCCTTAGCAAGTACATCTGTCGGCGTTTCTGAGTGTGCGGACCTTGTCTCGGTTGCAGGACCGACGTCGCTCAGTAAGGGCTCGCCCGACGACTCAACATAGCTAGTGTAGGTCTCGATAAGTCGAATAAATTGGTTTGGTTGGAATCTGTAAAGTTGGAGTAAGCTATGGAGGAGCGTTCTCGGTGGAGCTTTCAGAAATTGGCGGATGCGCACTGTTCTGGGCAGCAGACCTATGGCCTTGCAACCTTTGCTTTTCAGGCAGGCCGGAGGAGGCTGATGTTGGAGGCTGTTCATGCACTGCAGTTCGTCCACGCTCATGCAATTTCTATGCGCGATTCGCGGGATTAGATTAGATTAGCAGTAGCATTGGATTCAGATGGAAGATTCCTTGGGAGACAGATCGTTTGCACCAGCCATTGAATTTTTATATATACATATACATTGTTAAGAATTCTCTACGCCATAAATAATGCAAAACGTAGATTGCTTTCGCTAACTCTGTAATCGCTCGAGTACCATGCTTTCTTATACTGCTAGTCATTTTCTTGAAGGAAATGAGTGCATGCTGGGGAGTGAAGGGGACGTGCGGGAGGGGAGGGAATGTTGCGGGATGGATGGGAATCGAGCAGCTTTGACTCAGCAAGTCTGCGGCAGAGCACAAATGCAACTTAAGCTCTACATGGCACGAACTTGCTAGTGTTAGCCACACTGGAAAACGCCCCCTCTGCCTGGCCATGCCGACATCCCTTCTATCGACAGCACATTTCCGTGGCCTTACAGCGTGGCTGCGTTTCCGCGCTTCTTGGCGGCCTCCCTCCCTCCCTCCGTCCCTCCCCCCCCATGGCGCCCTGTGCCCTGTGCGGCTGCTCTGCTACTTCCAGAGCCGCGCCGGGTGGTGGGGCTGAGCCGCAGAGCGGAGGCGGGTGGCCCGGCGTGGCGTTCTAGAGTTGTGAGCACATGGTTTCCTCGTGGTTCCATGGCTGGGCCATGGTCGTGTCCGATGCATGTATGTATGTATGCATGTGACGAGCCCCGCCAGCGGTGCCGTACGGTGGTCTCCCAGTCCTTGCTTCCCCTAGGCGGGTGTCGCGTCACGGGCGCGTTCCATGTGTCCAAGCGGGCGGCAGGTCTTCCGTGACCAGCAACGGGACGGCGGCGTTCGCTGTCGGCGCGCGCCTGGGCGGGGCGGGGCGGGGCGGGCCCGTGGGGGAGGCGCCATGGCTGCCTGCCGCGCGCCCTCCCCCGCCCGCAGTTGCAGCGCTGCGTGGAGCCGGCCCGCCCTCCTCTTGGCGCCCACGCGGAAACACCTGCTTCAGCGAGCGGGATAACGAGGAGAGAGGAGTGGGCGGGAGGGGGAGAGAGAATATATGGCTCTCTGGAAACTGCTGTCCGTGGAGGTTAGTCGCTGTGAACTGCTCATGCCTCTGCAATTCTTTTGACTTTGATTGAACGCGTCGAATTCGTGTTGAAACAGAGCGTGACCTTCTTAGAAAACCTTGGCTTTCTTTCGCGTCCACCGCGGTATTGCAGGCGGCTTGCTCAGGAAAACGCTTACATCCGAATACTGTGTTCCAACTCCAAGCACAGGCGCAGGCTTTCCTTCGCCAAGTGCGGAGTTACAACGCATACTTAGATTCTTGCCCTAATTCTCTCGGTAAAGGTGAGCTAGCGCGAGCTTCCGTCTAACTTATCATAACGTTCAGGTCACGAGCCATTCATCGCATATGCTAGTATTTCCTACCGTTTTAGGTCGTTAACAGCTGATTTGGAAATATGAAAGTGCTGAAGTGCGGGTCAGAAGGCTGCTTGTGCTGACACGAGTGAAAAGTGGTAGTTCACCAGAGGTATCTGCTTTTCTTTATGATTAACGTATCTCTATCGTTGCAGACAGATACAGGTTCATATGAGTATATATATAGGTTCATATGAGTAGGTCTTTTCCAAGCGCTGGACAATAGCGAAGAAGCTTCTGTTTCAAAAATTGTTTATATCTGATGTTTCACAAGAATAAAGTAGTTAGGTTTCAGCCGGATTTTTAATACTGCAGCGTGGTGTCATGTGAAAAATGTTAAAAGCACTGAGTTTCCTTGGTAGATGGACTTGACAACTCGTTTAGCGCTGGTGCTGGCAGTTGGTCCAAAACTTTGTTTTTGAGGTCGAAACGTTTTCCTTTAGCCAATTCAAGACACGAGGTTTGGGATTTGTGCCTGGAGACAGCATTCCATCGATCTCCCCCAATCTTACCTAAAGAGAAGAGCCAATGGCGTCGGCACAGCAGTAGTCAGGTGCGACGGGTTGAGCAATTGGAAAGGGAGCAAGCAGAGTTGCTTCGCGATCTCAACCGGCATGATCCAGAGGAGCTTATTCGTGTATTTGAGTCAACTCCCGGACTACAACAGAAACCTGCAGCATTGTCAGAGTATGTCAAAGCGCTTGTGCGCGTTGATCGATTGGATGGAAATCAGCTTCTTCGTGCTTTGCAAAGAGGTACAAATCCTGCTGCTTTGCTCCTTGTCACCAGTCAATTTCGACACGAAAACTTTCGTTGAGTGATTGCCACTGCAAGCACCTTACAGTGATTACTTCCAACGTGGTTGTGATGGTCAGGAACCACACTATGGCTGTGATTAATTGAGCAGCACTTGTTTATGGTTCAGGTGCTGCTTCCTCGCCATCGTTGGGAGGGGAGTCTTCACTTGGTTATGGTGCAGCGACAGGATCGGCAGCCGGTCTTCCAGCCAGCTTGCAGGGCTCTTCTGTTGGACTTGTTACGAAAGAAGGAGTGCTGGGTACAGCAAATGCTCCTATACACATGGTGGCAGCTGAAGGAGGGTTTAGGGTCCAGATGTGGAGAACAATTCGCTCTTTGGCGCTTGCCTTCTTGGTGTTCTCTGCAGCTGGAGCTTTGATAGAGGATAAGGGTATCGGAAAAGGTGAGGCTTCCTTTTCTATTCGTCGTTTGTTTGTTTGAGATTTTGAACAATCCAAGTTTCATTTTTTTTTGTTCTAATGGGTTACCAGTATTCGATCATTTGTTTGTTTCATAATCATTAATAACTGGACGTCTGCAGCGTTCTGCTTTTGTGATATGTGGATTGAGACCTTTGCTTTCTTGGCGTGCCATAGCAGGTCTAGGTCTAAATGAAGAAGTGCTGCCAACAATGGAGTCCAGCACAAAGTTTAGCGATGTCAAAGGCGTGGATGAGGCGAAAGCAGAACTGGAAGAGATTGTTCACTACTTGCGAGATCCCAAGGTAACTCTTCACACACTTTTGCCAGATTCGTTTAAGGTCTGTTCGTTAGCTGGTTAGTTTTGACAGTGTAGTTATCTTGAGAAGGAGCTTGGCATGCTTGTTTGACGTGTAGCAGTGCAAGAGCCTATTTAATTATCTTCCGGACCTTCATAAGCCAAACTCATCTTTCACAACGTCTTTCTGTTCTTGTCGACTGTGGACGTACGTATCTTTCCGGAGCAGCGCTTCACTCGACTGGGCGGGAAGCTCCCGAAAGGAGTGCTGCTGATGGGACCACCGGGGACCGGGAAAACGATGCTGGCCCGCGCTATCGCAGGAGAAGCTGGTGTCCCCTTTTTCTATTGCAGTGGGAGTGAGTTTGAAGAAATGTTTGTGGGTGTCGGAGCACGCCGGGTGCGCGACCTTTTCGCTGCTGCAAAGAAGCGCTCTCCCTGTATCATTTTCATGGATGAAATTGATGCCGTTGGAGGGAGCCGGAATCCAAAAGATCAGCAGTACATGAAGATGACTTTGAACCAGTTGCTGGTGGAGCTGGATGGATTCAAGCAGAATGAAGGGATCATTGTCGTAGCTGCAACAAATTTCCCCGAATCACTCGACAAAGCGCTTGTGAGGCCTGGTCGCTTCGACCGACACGTGGTTGTGCCCAATCCAGATGTAGAAGGTCGGCGGCAAATTCTGGAGTCTCATATGACAATAGTAAGTGCTTTTGCATTCAATGTCTTTAGAAGTGGAACGTATACGCCGACAAGTGAACGATTGCTGACCCCATGGCCCTTGATGCCGATGCACGGAAGGCACTTGTTGAAGAAGAGTCTCGGAGTTAAACAGTTTCATGCAGACAGGAAGTGACAATTCCGGTGCTTTCCGAAAAGCTGGAGGTTCATGGTGATGATGTTGCGTCTGCGTCTATGGCATGTGATATTATTTTTCAATCACATATTTTTTGTTCTTCCAGGTGCCTAAGGCGGAGGACGTGGATCTCTCAATCATAGCGCGAGGGACCCCGGGTTTTTCGGGGGCAGAGTTGGCGAACCTTGTAAACGTGGCTGCCTTGAAGGCCTCCATGGACGGGCAAATATCAGTTTCTATGAAAGAGCTGGAGCATGCGAAGGATCGAATCATGATGGGAGCAGAGAGAAAGTCGGCTGTCATCTCAGAAGAGTCGCGGAGACTGACGGCGTATCATGAAGGCGGCCACGCCCTTGTGGCACTGCACACGCCCGGAGCGCTGCCTGTGCACAAGGCCACCATCGTTCCACGTGGCATGGCCCTCGGCATGGTCTCGCAGCTTCCGGAAAAGGATGAAACAAGTGTGTCTCGAAAGCAGATGTTGGCGCGGTTGGACGTCTGCATGGGGGGGAGAGTGGCTGAAGAGCTTATTTTTGGCGAAAGTGAGGTGACCTCGGGCGCGTCGTCAGACATTGTCTCTGCCACACGACTGGCACGGGAGATGGTGACCAAGTACGGTATGAGTAAAGCGATAGGTGTCGTGGCCCACGATTATGAAGACGACGGGAAAAGTATGAGCACAGAAACGCGGCTGGTGATAGAAAGTGAAGTGAGGGAACTATTGCAGCGAGCGTACGACAACGCGAAGAGCATCCTCATGGCCCACTCGGACGACCTGCACGCCTTGGCGAAGGCCCTCCTGGAGAAGGAGACGCTTACCGGGGCGCAGATCGTGGCTCACCTCTCAGGCGGCGTGGGGGCGGAGGTGAAGGTGTCGCCATCACCATCGCCAAGTCTGCCGTCCCCCGCAGCGGCCGCTGCCACTGCGCAGGCAGCTGCTGCTGCAGCTGCCGCCGCGGCTGCTGCGGCCACGGCCGCCGCCACGGGGAGGGGCGCCGCAGCCGCGAGGGGCGGCACTGCGCAGGCAGCGGGGACTTCATGAGCGAGCGAGCGAGCGAGTGGGCGGGACAGCCCCTCCCCTCCCCTGTGTACAGTGCTGGCTGGCGAATGTGTGGAGGTGCCGCATCCGGGTGCTCTGTAGTGATACGTGCTTCTTGTTCACCGATTATATAGAAATAGCTTAAAATGAAAGGGAAATCCCGTCCGTCTGTCTATTCCTATGTACATGCAGTGCGATGTGACGTCAAGTTCGATGTGTCACTCTGGTGCGATGTGCTGCTCTAGACTGCTTCAGATTGTGTTGCCAGTTTGCGCGATTCAACACGCAGTCACTGTGCCACTGCAAACCACCAATCTCTACACTCAGACAAGATTCTCTATTTGTCCTGCACAGCAAAACCTCATGACTCTCTCAATGAATTCTTACATACGATCCACCAATACACCCCAGTTTCGAGGTGCAATGAACAGAAATGGAATTACGAGGTAAGCGAGAGACACAAACGCGCCTTCGATGCTCTTTATATGTGTTATACAAAATAGCATCAATGGGATCAGAAATGTTGGAACAGACGGATGTAAACTGAAGCATTCAGTCGAAGTACTCGGACATTCTCCCGATGGAATCACGCAGACGTGGCTCTGACTCTCCTACATTCTGAATTTCGGGATGTTGCCACACGATGCATAGGTATGCTGCAAAAACTGGGTTTAGAGATTCATCAGCCGAAGGTGCTGGTTCCGGGTCTGGCAAGCAAGGTTGCACCCGGCACAACTAGAACCGAGCCTTGCTTGGATTCGGCAGAATCGTAACTTGGTACACTTCAGCTGCATGTGCAAGTCAGGCCCATAGGGAGGGACGAGCATAAAAAGGAGACGATACAGCAACTGATGCTTTTCACAGCTTTGTGGCAGGCTTCTTCTTTTCCTTCTTGTCTTTCTTCTCTTTCTTCTTCAATGCGTCCATGTGTGCTTTCAGCACGGTGGCATATGCTGCCTGGAAGCGCAGATGGTCCTTTGCTGATACCTGCCAAAACAAAAAGATCCAAGAGTAGATTTTGGCTTTTCAGCGCTAAAAATTATGAGCGACATCAAGCAGAACTGGTATGCTGCGCTCAACAAATATACTCAGCCTACAGCACCATCAGAAATCAAATGGCCCAAGCCTCGTCAGAACCCTTGGAGCTTAAGGGTGAGGTCTAAAGACTCCGAAGAAGTGGGTGATTTTAAGGATGCCTAAGAGTGAGCTGCTGAAACTGCAGAAGATAAAGACTTTCAGGCCAAGGGACAAATATGTAGAATTAAAGGTACCGAATCGATTGAATGTCAGCACGACGAAAAGCAAAGATGCAAACCGATAAACCAGGGAATGCATGCATAGAGCAATGCAGTTCGCCTATGCAAGGCAGACACTCACAACGGTGCTGAATTTTCTTTTGCCGTCAGTCGCCCGAACAAGGCATTTGCACTCCTCGTCCGCGCCGCTCTCTTGTCCCACTACCACGGTACTCTCGGATTCCACCTTCCTCCTCTTGGCCCCCGGTTTCAGCGAAGCTGCAAATCCTCGAATTCACGCAACATTTAAAATATTCTTCAAATTTTTAGTTCCTACAAGCACTACGTCGAAGAATTTCTAATTTAATAATTAAATTCCCATTTACTTTTAGGTTTATCCAATCCACATGCAGAATAACGACAAGAATGCTGCTAGCTGCCGCTTCAGACATGCAATCCTCAAACCCCTAAAGTTTTCTTTGCGAAGCAAGAATGTCAGAAGATCCAGACACAGCGAAGCGTGACAGCTCAGGGCTCAGCGCTCGCAGGGTCCGCATGTGACTGCGGCAGAGGTCAGGCAGCGGCGCCTCACATCGTTTGAGAGTGACCCACACAGAGCCCGCCGTCTTGTTCCGCTCGAACAGCTTCGTGAGCTCGTTCAGAAACGGGTCGGGCTCCAGCTGCACCTGCTCAAGCCCCCTCCCGCGCTCCCTCCGCTCAGCTCCCCCCCCGAGCCACTCGCCCCATCACGCCCACATGCATGCATGATGGCCCGCATGCGCCCGCGGGGCTGCCCGTGCCAAGGGAAGTGAGGGGATGCGCGCTCACCATGGCTGACGGCGACGAGCGGTCCGAGGCGGCGTCATGGAGCCGCCATGGCCATGGCCTTGGCCTGGCCGAGAATGGCGGACCGCTCTCGGCGGTTCCCTTGGCGGCAGGTGGGGAGGCACGGTCCGTACAGCACTTCCATGCATTAGTTCTGGGAAATTCGAGAAATGCGCGTGAACCTTGCACGGAACGGAGCGCATGTGACGTCGCCTCCAAGGCTGCGTTTGCAGGAAGCGCTGGAGCTTGCGACTTTGCGAGGCACAGCGGTAGCCATGGCTGACTTCCTCGTCTGCTCGGGGAGGAGTGCTGCTCTACCGGCTGCCCGCGTGGTCTCAGCCCCATCGACGGGCGCTTCCTCCTCCGCATCACTTCGCTCCGCGAGGATATGTGCGCTGAACTTGACTCGCTGCACAGTGCAGATTGCTCGCAGTGAAGGGTTGAAACAGGCAGCCAGAGTTTCGCTCGAACTAAGGAGGGTCGAAAGTAGAAGGGGAAAGAATGTTGTCAGGCGTTCCTTAAGCGTATGCGCTGGAATCGGAGCTGTGAGCGATGGCCCTATCGACGCACTCATTTTCGACTGTGATGGCGTTATTCTTGAGTCAGAAGACCTTCACAGATGCGCCTACAATGCTGCATTTGAGCACTTTAATGTCTGCTGTCCGGGGGAAACACAGCCAGCTGTGTGGACGACGGAATTTTACGATATTTTGCAAAACACGATTGGAGGAGGCAAGCCAAAGATGCGATGGTAAGCGTGATACAGATTTTGGCTTAGTACGAGAACTCAAATTATTACTCATCTGTCCTTCTGTTGTTTTATTAAGGTCGTCACCTGTCAAATGCTCACAGGTTCTATCTATACTGCTTTCGCGGGCAAAATACAATCTTCTTGTTCTGTTTGTGAAACGAAACCCTTCCTCTAGTCTGTTTCATGAGAGTATGAAACTGCAAACTGTATGCTAAACATCGCTCACCAAGGGGATTGCAGCCACACTGTGGCTGTATGGAAAGGTCAGCGGGATGGCTTCTGCTGTTAAGGAACATCCTTTTTTGCTTGATCAGGAAGGTTCAAGTTTGAAGGGAGGCATTTGGAATTCTCGCGGTCGGAAGGGCCGTAGGTACTTCAATGAGAACGGATGGCCTTCTTCCATCGTCCTTTCGGAGGCTCCGGAAAGTGATGAAGCAAAAGCCATTCTGATTGATACGCTGCAGGTGCTCTCACTGTTAAGCACCTTTCGATGGGCTTGTTTTCAACTGGACTTTATTTGTCCTCCTTTTCAGTTGTCAACAATCAAATGGTTTATTTGGTCTTGTCTTGTTGCTCCGCGCACTTGACACCACGGTAATTAGGAATTTTTAAATAGAAATTTAGAATCTTGCTAATCTCTTTGAGAGATAGTAACTGAAAGACTAATGGAAGCAAGGACAGACAAGAGTTTTGTGAAGTGCAACGGAGATGTTTGTAATCTGGAGGATGAGTTGGTTATGGATTGGGTCTGGCCAGGATTGGAAAACGGCGAAGTACAAGGATATGATTGGATCAGGAGAGGTGAGCTGGGAAGTTTTACATATATTCTGCAGATTCGCGTGTAGTTCATGGCGACTATGATTACAGCTCATTCGGCTAATGTCTAGATTATCATTGAAGAGAATTTTTTCTTTCTAAATCTCGATAAAATGTTATCTGCAGTGAAAGAAGCTTTCACACTTACTCCATGCTCGGCGGCTTCGTATCCATGAATCTGTTTTGCAATTTTTTTTTCAAATCTGGCACGCGAAAATGTATTTCAATAAACCTGGTGCATGACAAGGTTGCGCTAATCTTTACGTGTTCCGTGCTCTGAACTTCAGGTCAAACCACGTCCCGGTGTGTTGAGGCTGATGGATGAGGCCAGGGAAAAGGTAATGCCTCACACGTAGCTTTTTGTAATGCCTTGAATGGACTTTGACTTCAACCTCTATTCTCATAAGCTCCTTTGCGTTAAAGTGCTAGTTTTCACTTCATGGCTGTGTGTGTATAAGATAGGTAGAGTTGCGAGTGTTGGAAACATACTAAATGCCAATGGTTTTCAGGGCCACATGCCCATCATGTCCTTGAGTTTTTGCTAATGCATATATTTCGCCTAACTTGCTATTCTAAGTGTTGCTTTTCTGATGTGCATGTTTGGACAGACTTGGTATTCCATGTCAATTCCAATGCCAGTTACTAATTTGTTGAAGCGTTGGTGTGTTCAGGGTTTGAAGCTAGCAGTTTGCTCTGCAGCAACCAAGAGCTCGGTCGTTTTTGTTCTCGAGAATCTTATTGGCAATGTATGCCATTTTTCTTCCCACATGTGAAGTTACTGGTATTGCAAGTTCCATATGTAATGCAATAGCAAAGTGAAAGTCTTCGTCTTCCCACTTTGTGTGACCATCTTTGTGCGCTGGCTTGTACTCCGCAATCTTGATGTTTGAAGCCTTTACGCGGGTGTGGGTTAGACGACGGGCAGCTTGTACTACGTTCGCGTTGCAAACTACGAGTATTACTAGAGGACACCTGTTGGTGCATACACCAGCAGTTTGTATAAATTAGAAGTATTCCTTTGTCAAATATCTCAATCGTCCGATCTGTCATATGAAGTTCTTCTCCTTTCCTGGGTATTTCGAGGTTTGCCTTGGAAAGGCACGCTTTGCTACTGTTGCAGCATTGAAATGCCTCTAACAGCAAGGCGTTGGATTGGTGCAGGATCGATTTTTGAAGCTGGACTGTTTCTTGGCGGGTACGTCTAGGGCTTGTGCTTTTCTCCTCTGCCACGTACAACACCACGTTTCGTGTCTCAGCCGACAGTTCTGATTTGCAATGGGGGTCTTTTGCATTGCAAGTTATAATGGAACTTGGCTCAAATGAAAGTGGCAGTTTGTGCTTGATACTTTGCAAAGTGGCAGTGGCGGGTCTCCTCCTCTGAATTTTCATGCTGTTGCAATGGTTGGATGGCAGGTGATGATGTCGATAAGAAAAAGCCAGATCCAACTATTTACAAGGTCGCTGCAGAGGTTAGTTTCCCGGCATTCAGTATGGTTTACTACTTGCAACTGCCAGTTCAGGCTTTGCTTTCATCGGTCCTTGTTTATGCAGAAAACTGAGCATGCTTGTTTTCCTAAACCACACATAAACCTCCTCCTTTGCAGAAGCTTGGAGTGGAACCATCGCGGTGCCTTGTGGTGGAAGATAGCACTATCGGCCTGCAGGCAGCGCTTGGGGCGGGCATGCGCTGCATCTGCACTTACACGTCATCGACAAAAAGCCAGGTGCCACTCTTCCTCCTCGTTGCCACTGAATTCTACAGGCTCACTCTTCTCTTCTCTCATACTTTGAAGTCGAGTGTGAAATCGACTCGACTTGGACAGGTCATTGATTAAGCTTCCTGCTGTCTGAGTGAAGCTTTGCTGAGCTGCTGCTTGGATGGCCTGCAGAGCTTCGATGGCGCTGCGGAGGTTTACCCTGACCTGACTGACGTGAATTTGGAGCTGCTGCTTGCGCTCCCTCAATTGGTGAAGGCGTAATGCCACATCCCGTGACCCAGGTACCACACTCGCAGCAGCAACACTGGAAACGCGAAAGCGCAGGGGTCGCATTTAAAAGGTCATTGCAACCACTGCTTGGGTGGAATACACAGAAATGACAGGAACAGTTCTATTTAAGTCATTCATTTCTAGTCTACTTGTGTAGTGTCAGCCTTGTGGCTGTTAGGCTCGGAATGGACGGTTTTTGCTTAGTAGGGGTGCATCAGTTAGGTTGGTTAAACATTATGTATTTGTAATTCACCAGTGACGATCTTGACCATCAGCAATGGCAGCAAATTCTGCCGCATCATTGATAATGACTCGAACTGTGTCTTGAACCTAGCCAGGCTCCGAGTGCGCGGAGATGGCCCCGTTCCACTCTTTCTCAGCTTGTGCGCATTACACTGGACATATGCCATGCATTCAAACAATCCGGAGAGCGACGACATTGACAGGCTACGCTCATCGCTATGCTCCGACCCGCTAGAAGTGGCAGGTCAGCCTGCCAGCGGAATCTGTTGGTTCGTGCATGCTATCTTCATCCATGGCTTTTCTGTACTGTATGTCAAAAGCAGAGCAACGGCCAAAATTTAGTCACATCACCACCACGTCATTGTAGCGACACTTTTGTACATATCTCAAATTTTATGATCACCTTCAAGTCACCTCTTTTTGACCAGAATCCTGAAAGAATTGTCTCAATAAGTTATCCGACGTTGTGGGCCCAATTCGGACCAGTAGGGCGACTGCTGTCTATTGACAAATCGCAGCCTTCTAATCTCCGTGAAAAATGGGAACAAAATTTGTGGTGTTTCCAGCCACCGTAAGATAGTTCAAGAGTTCGAGATCTTTGTTTTTCTCTCGTCCCACAAACGACACAATGACATAAACTTAACAATCTTCAATCTCGCAGGTCCTCACGGGACTCAGAAGTAAAGGCCAAAGCCAATTTGCCTGGGCGGTGCCTCTATCATCCACGGCGATCTGCAGGATGCACACAAACCCCTCAACAGCAGTGAGCCTTCTCCTGCAGGATGTTCATACCATTTCAGATGCTGACGTCCATACAAGGACAGCCACAACCTGTACAAGAAGCTCCCTTGATCAGTAATACGCCCAATCTCTGAAACCTCATGATGTACTTCAACTTGAATGCCAACACTGGCGAGCGCCCACCTGTTCATCATATACGCGATGCTTCCCTGCGCCGAACGTTCCAGAAGCTGCTGGCGATGCTCAAGGCTGATTCCTCCCTCCTGCAGGAGCAGTGTCCCTTTCAGTGACAAAAGACCAGAAGAAAGGGAATAGGAAAATCATCATAACCGCCTCACTGATAACATAACAGCATTCAGATCCAGCTAGCCACTCAAGTGCTTTCCAACATGTCCTGCATAAAGGCGTAGCTCTCCTGGTCATTCCAAAGTACTCGAGTATCGTCCAACAAATAAAGAGAGTTCTCAATACATAAGTTAGGCGGATGTGTAGACACGCAGAATGCATAGTCAATGGTAGGTTAAGGAAACGAGTGGTACCTCCTCTGGAAACCACACTCCAGGCTGGGTGCTCCCTTCCAACATTGCAAGTGCAAATGCTGCCACTGCTTGGCCAACACATCTGACAGATTTCCATAAAAGGAACCTTTCAGAAAGTGCACGAAGTACGGATTGGCTCGTTTGCAAACAAGTATGGCAATGTTGGCTGCTCTGCTTGAGCATGTGCAATCGTCACACTACAATCTCTCGTCTCGGTTCACTATTCCTAACCAGCCCTCATATCACAGTGGCGTCACACATCACCTTATCACTGCAACGCTTCAGCATCTATTCAACGCTGAATTTGTCAAATTCAGCATTTTACTGCTTTGTCCGTGTGAATTTTGTCTACGCCGTAATCTCTGGGTTCGGGTGTCGAGATGCCTCCATCGTTACAAAGCACAGACAGGGATAAAAGCAAGCAAGTTCTCACCTTGAAAGCGATTTATGGGAGTAAATAGCCACAGCCTTGCGGCCATTCAAACATTCCAAGTCTACCTGCACATCAACACACGAAGAGAACCTTAGCAAAGGTTAGTCAGTGCTTGGGGTGACCAGGGTTACCTTAATTAAAGAAGCAAAATCAAAACACTGAAACGTAACGGCACATTCAGCTCCTGAACAGTACCAGATCACACAGAAATAACCTCTAACGATATGGAAGATCAAACATGGAAAGGGCAAAAGTGCAAACTTAGAGAACCGTACTCACCCTCATAGCCATCTTCTCGCCAGCCCATAAATCCACCAGGCGCACCAGTGGATTTGTCAGCTGGACCAATACCTGAACTTTGCTTTGCTCCTTCAGCACCTCCTGAACGGCTCAAAAGCGAGGAAAAGGAAACAGAAAAACGGCATGGAAGGCTGGCATCATGTTCTGGGTCCAAAATAGCAATACGAGAAGATTAACTTTTACATGGCATGCCTTGCAGGACCAAATGGGTACGAATGATATGCAGATGTTACGCAATACTAAGACACTAGTGCTAAGTGCTACGGCACTAATGATACATACCTTTGGCACAACTGCCACCATCAGTTCCATGGCCCAGTTCCAAAAAGGCGGATCCGTTCCAAAGCGAGCGCTCACACTTGGCACGCCCAGCACCGAATGGCACGATGTCACCTCAGGCAAGTTCCTGCAATTGCAGTTCGCTGCCTATCAGCGCTTATGTCCTGCACATTTGGACGACCTTTGTACATGCATCACGACTGCAGGAAGAAACATAGCAACATTTGTCACCATTTTTTGTGAATACATTTTGCAGAACTTAAGTTTGTAACGACCTGCTAAATTGTCAATAAAACAGCACTTTACTCGTCATAGTAGTTTGGCACAAAACGTCCTTTGGGAAAAACCCTTAGAAAAGGAGTCTCACAAGAGATAGACAGGTTTTTCTCCAATTCCTTTGCCGAAATCAACCACTTGACAGCCGCTATACGGCTTGGCGACGACCTCCTTCCCTGCATCCCAGCATATGGCGAAGAAAGCCCTTCAAAGCGAGTGAAAAAGTGGACGATACGTAAGAGAGTAATGTATGCCAGTTCTCTTGGAAGAACACAACCATACAATCAAGTAATAGAGTACAAACGACATCATGAAGTCCACTTCTTGATGGGTGGTATATTTCAGTACAACCGTGCCCATTTGTCTCACCATAGAGACCAAAAGGGTTGACGACTCAAAATTGGAAAGCAGTAGGTGCATAACAAGCGCCTTTCAGATGTAGACGAAAAAACTGAAAGTCGCAGGCAACAAAAAAAAGGTAAGACAACAGCTTAGACCTTACTGCCTGATAGGAACAACTAGTTGGAGATGAGTTTATGCACCTGTAACTTACCATCCTTATATGCCAGCACATCTTCTCCGAGCAGCAAATAGCTAGTCGCCAATATGGTGGGCCCTGCCCCCCCCGATCCCGCAGTATAGTAGAAAAACCTAAAGCATCAAGTCAGCCCTAGCTGTCTAACAATTATGAAAATCTTACCAACTTCTTCATGAGGCAAACCATGACAGAACGCTATCTTCCATGCATTGTCTCCAATCCTTGCTATCTTTCAAGTCAACCTGCTCCATAGATGATTGTTTGCTGAAAGGGGGAATGCTTCAAGACAGAATTAAAAACGCCAAGAAAATAAAGAAAGCCGCCTAGTGTCCCCTCTGCAGACTCGAGTAAGATGAAGACACTCGACACTCCAACTTAACAAATTCCAAATGCTTTCTTCTGGAAGTAGAACACGTCACAGAACTCACCTCACACTTTTCGCATCATTTCCTTCGGACTCCTCAGAATCCGCATTGCCAGCACGAGCTAACCGGATCAGCTCCGCTGCCATCACTGCATCAAACGCATGGCTTAGATAACAAGCATGCCTTTGATTAATTAAATGGCATCAGTCAATCAAGCTTATGATGCACCAATAAAAAAAGCAGATGAGTTTCTCAAAGGCAAAGAAGTAACCCAATGACTATATATGCTAAGTATAATGTTGCTGCAAACATTGAGACGTGGGCCCAAGTCCCACGCTCATTGCTAGTCCCATCCGATTCCTTGTCTTCAGCATGAGAAGCTTACAGTTGCTTACTCCCGGGTAGATACCGGTAGTAGTTAATGCTGGAACTCCAGCAGCTCGAGCCTTATCGTGGAGGGCTCGGACACTCTGAGAATAATCTCGATCATCACAAACATCCATGTATGGAATCTGCCACATTCCAGCTCCAAATGCTGTTCAACCTCTACTAACGGCCAATAAGATGGTGCCTAGATAGACAGTGATAGGAGACGAGAAGCTCGGAAAACAAATCCTGTAGTTTAGCATGAACAAGGCATTATGCTGCTCAGAGTATTCTAGCGACTGACTCGGGCCACCCTTCAAGGGATAGAGGAGTTTTCGCTGCCAGACAGCAGACCTTCAGATCAATGGCTGCCTCCAGCACTGCACAACGTCCCTTTCGTTGAAATGGCCCGGCCGAGTGTATCACTAAATCAGCACCTGCGCAAAACATTGCACCCGCTCTCTTTAATGATACTCATGTTATGACCAATTTATCACATTTTTGCGGTTCATATTCATGAGAGAATTCTCGAGAGGATGGCCGAGAGATACCATCCAGAGTTTCTCGTAAATCGGAATCGTTGTCAATATCACACTGTACAAATGTCGCATTGCCATTCAAACGTGAACAAACTTCTTCGCCTCGTGCCCTGTGCACATAACAAAATAACCCAAGGAATCTCAGGTGCTCGTCCGACCGACAGGTCGAAGAGGATGGCTCCTAGCAGGAGGCATATCGATTCGAAATCACAAGGTAAAGGAATACAGACTTGTTGTCAAGTGTTCAAAAGCTACTCCTACCTAAACGATAATCGCTCGTTTGCACGTTGTTAAGAAGTGACAAATGACCCGCAGCAGCTAGGCACTGACAGTAATGAATGCCATTAAAACGGACATGGAAAGGCAGCAGGATATACCTGTCCCTGCCTGCAATTACCAAATCAATGGAGATATCGGAGCTGCTTCGTTTTCCGCCGAAACTAAAGTCGAGCAAACTTGCAGCTGAAGATGATCCAACTCTCCCACTTCCACCTAACACTACCACCCTCTTCCTGTCAACTCTAACCGAGTCACTGCTATCTGTATCTGCTGCCACTCCTGAGGAAGCCACCCTACACTGCGTCACGCTTCCAAGCTTTTGGGTGCTGGCTTTCAGGCAACGTTTAAATAATCTCTCTCCGTCAGCATGAGGCAAGGAGACGGCAGCGGGTGGCAGAGAACTCGATGAGCACCTACAGACCCTCACACCACTCTGTTTCCTAAATATGTCATTAAATTTTCCGCCATTCAATGGAACGGGCGGAAAGAAATTCTGCACAGTGAATTCATGAGCGCGATTCCAGCGAAAGGCCTGAGGCGCCGGAGCAGCCACTGCCGCCATGGCCATGGCCGCCAGCCTCCTCCTCCAGCACTGGTAGTCTGCCACCTCTCCTGGAGAACGCGACGGTGCGGGAAACGCCCTCAGGGCCCCATTCACCGCACCGTATCATATCGTATCGTCTAATATCGCATTGAATCGTATCGTATTTACAATATTGTGGTTTACCGTATCTTCAAGTATCGTATTTACATGTATCGTATAATAGCATATCGTATCGTTTTGTTTCGTATCGTATCGTATATTAGCAGTATGTACGTTCCCTGCGGGGAGCGGGCGGCCGCCATGGCTGCCGGAGGCTGGCGGAGGATGCCTCCGGTTGGGCCCCACAGCGCGCTCGCACCGCTATGAGAGCAGCGCGCTGTTGGCAGCATGAGCCACGCGAGCAGCCAGCTGGAAGGGGCAGGCCCGCTGCCTACGGCTGCTCAAGGGAGCCTCGAATCACCTTCACCAGCACGATCGTCAGGGAGGCGCAGGCGCCATGGCGCCGTGCGCATGGCAGCACTTGTCTCAGTGCTCGTTGTTTTTGTCGGTCTTGACTTTTTCGATTTGGCGTGGCGGGATAAGCAGTCGCTGGACTCGTCTCGGCATTCAAAAGCAGTCGGCGAACGAGCTTTCGACAGCGCCACCAGTGGCAAGGCTGCTGAATCTGACAGTGCTCACAGCAACTTGGTGCTGAATTCCGATTCCAATCAAATTGGCGATGTTAAGGAAGGGAACAGTACAACACCACGCCGAGAGGGGGAGGAAAGCTCAGGATTTGCAGAAAATGGAGGTACGGGGCTGCATTTCTGGCGTGGTGCCCCTTGGAGGCAGGAAGTTGGAGAATGGTTCAGTGAATGTGGAGGGACCTCTGCACCGATCCGCGTACTTGAGGTGAGATAAAGGTCTTGGAAGCAAGCTTGTACTGGAGCTTGGAAATAGGATGGAGAGTGTGCAAGGAAAAGCGAGCACTATGTGACAATGGGTGGAAGGTGTGGCAGGTAGTGGAGGACAAGGAGTGTCCTCGCAGCTGTAGCGGTAATGGCGTTTGCAACCATGAACTTGGAGAATGCCGATGTTCGCATGGTTACAAAGGTATTCCCACATTTAGCGAGCGTGTGGTCTCAAATGACCGTCAATGCCGATCATAATGCTGCTTTCGCCTTGCACATGCCGCCACTGGCTTAGTTCGTGTGTGGTTCGTTGCGGGTGTGTGTTCCATTTGTACAGTAACTTCATCAGAACCTTGACGAAATAATGCCTTGAAAGCAGTGCTTGTGCAGGTTCTGACTGCGCGGAGCTGGACGACTACCCTTGCAACGAAGACGTAACGAACGAATGGCCTGCAGGCCCCCCGCGGTCATCCACATGCGCCGCAGTTTGCAACAGACGCACAGCTCAGTGCTTTTGCGGACCGGACTCTCCCTACCCGAATCGACCGGCAGTTGAACCCTGCGGTTTTGTGACTAGGTGCTGGAAAGACTGCCAAAATATGCACAACATGCGCTCTCGAGATTTTGCAAGCATTTCGATTCCTCAAACGTGCACTTCCAGAGTGCTCTTGTACCTAAAAGCAGGGAGACGTGCGCTTCTGCACAAAGTGTAACCCGGTCTGGGTTCTGGGTATTGAGGGAGCAGAGAAGGAGTTTTACATCATTCAATACTGGATAATGGCTTACTGTATTCGAAAGATAGTGAGCGCCCTGGTTGGTGCATGGTAGACCCTACTGGATCAGAGGAACCGCTCATGCAGTGCTATTGCAACTATGACGGACAGACGGGAAGGTTTTGTCAAATACCAACACGGGCTTACTGTCTGGGTGGCTGCAACAACCACGGGGACTGCCGCACAGGTCACTGTGAGGTGAGGACTGGTGTTCACTTTGGTCCATTTTATATTTCCAACTTCATCTGATTTTTCCCGTTTTGGTTGGACCTTACGATAGCTGTTGAAATTGATTCTTCCTTAGATTGTATGATGATTTTTCTCTCCTTATTTGGCATATTTTTACGTGCATATCTGTATGAATACTTAGTTCCGCGGATTTATAGTGTTGTATCCAAATTGATCATCGTTGATTCAGTCACGGTTCTTTGAGTGAAGCATATTCCAGTTGAATCATGTTCCCTTGTTGACAGTCCGCCAAGGAGGGGAAGCTCTTAAAGAGTGAACCCATCATCCGGCTTTCTTAACCATTCCGAATTTTCAACTAATACACTGGGGAAGATGGGGACTATGTGAATTGCCTAAAGACGAGCAACCTTCTTGTAAGGGAATGTACCATCATGACAAAGCTTTGGAAAGGCTAATTGATGGACCGCTTCACGGAGACAGTGCAGAGATGGCTGGTTCGGCATCGACTGCAGCATCCCATCCCACACGTCTAATCTTGAAAATTGGACGCCTCCATGGCTGAAGCTTGTTGCAACTCCCGACACGCCACTGGCAACTTCTCGAATGCAAGCTTCAGAAGACCTCGCATCAAAACAAGCGGGACTTATGGTCACACGCAGGCGGCCACTCGTTTATATCTATGATCTTCCAGGCGAGTTCAACTTCCACCATTTGCAGGTGAGATGCCATGGATCTCTAACTTCGTATTCTTCAATAAACTTGTCCACCTGTTGCGTCATTAGCACCCTTTCTCGACTTATTAAGTTTCATAGTTTAAAAAAATGCTGAATCAACAGTTATTACTATTATTCTTTCATCCTCCCAATGACATTGTGAAAGAGTAGTCCATTGCTTGTCCATTCGGTGGAGTTAAGGTGTTCTGACCACGAAATCACAGGCTTGAAGATTTTCAGGCATATCAGATGGCTGTCATTTGCAAGGGATATGAATCCGTGCCTGAGCATTCCGGTTTTTCTTGCACCCTGTTATAGACGTGGGACTGGTCGCAAAAGTAGGTCGGTAGTCGAAGCTGCACAAATGAAAATGCCTGATGCGACCATTTGCGTTTTGCAGGGTCGCAAATGGCGGCCATACTGTGTACCTTGGTGGTACAACGAGGAAAACGCGACTGAGTTCAATTATGGCGATCTTTATGGCATGGAGGTGGGGAATTGGATTTAGATCCGGGAATTGCGTTTTCACGTTTAACTTTGATGGCAAGAATGTTAGGCTTCAGAGAAATTGACTACATTATTTCTCCAAAAATGATTAACATATGGTGAGAGTTGAGTCCCTGTGACTGTTTTGTGTGTACTGGCATAGCGCTCAAATCCTTGACCTGCTACCTAGATTCGGACTCCCCTGTTCTTCAGTTACAATTGTGCCCAGTCCCCCGGGCTGCCCTGCATTATGTATGAGTGCAGACTGAAGTGCTGGAGGGGTTGCTAGCGAGCCCACATCGGACTACCAATGCAGAGGAGGCCGACTTCTTCTATGTGCCCGTTTTTGTCGCATGTATGATCCACCGAGCGGACGATTCTCCGCGCATGGATACGCAGGTGCCGCCTCTGCCCCTGCTTCCTGCCTTATTCGGTGTCAAATATATGCCTGAAGGTAGTTTCGTGCATCGTCAACAAATGCAGCTTTACCTGAGAGGGATGTCGCATTTTATGATTTCACAAATTCTTCATAGGTGCAACCTGAGGTGTCCGAACAATGTCTGCTACCCAAAGGGACTTACTGTGTTGAGATTGCAAAGAAGCAGAAATTCTCATGCATCGTACCTATACGTTGACATCCTCGGAATATGCAGAAGTGCACGGCACCTTTGCATGCATTGAAGTAACGCCTTTCCGGCATTATCCGCTGCCTGATTTGTTTGTCTGCAGAAATTATATAAGGATACTCGACCCTATATTGCAACTGCATATGTCATCAAAGCGTATGATTACATTCGCTCTACATATCCGTATTGGGATCGTACTGGCGGGCGCGACCATATATGGGTGAGCAAGAATCAAGTGTTGCCAATAATTGGCCCCTGGCAAAGAAAAGTTTTGTTATCCTTAATTTAGACACGATTGGGCGGCTGGTCATGTGCTTTCCGACTCCATGCGAATTGCATTCGTAGCCTCTTTGTCTTAGTTCAAACTTGTCCAATCTAGTTAACGTAGTCCTGTCACCAAGTGAACATTGTGAGCATTTTATATGCCTTATTGTGGATCTCTTTTTTGTTTTTCGTAAGTTGTATTGCCTCTATGCTATTTGTTGGTTCAGTTACAATGACCATTGATTAAGCTTTTGATGCTGAAGAAAGCTAGATTCTCGATTTTCAAAAATAATGAGCACACCTATACATGCACATGTATTAGATGAAGTTTTGTCGAATATGGGCTGGTCTGAGGGCTCCCAATCATTGTGACGTAAAGGTCCATTCTGTGTTGATGAGGAGCTTTACCTTTCGCGCAGTTGAGCCGGATTGGTTGCTGCGAAAGGCATTGAGATTTCTTGCATGAAGCTGACCGAAGGTCTTGAGGTTGCAGAACTTTCCTTGGGATGAGGGTGCCTGTTCTGCTCCGCAAGTAATTTGGAACAGCATCATGCTCTCTCCGTGGGGCAATACTATGACCAAGCACAAGCGTTCAACAACAACCTATGGAATCGACATTTGGAATCAGATCCCGGACGAAGTCCGTGGAGACCACCCCTGCTTCGATGCAGCCAAAGACATTGTGCTGCCTGCTGCGAAGAAGCCGGATGTGGAGCTTGTTAACTCACAGCTCTGGGCAAGGTGCGCCCTCATATAGCTGAAGGGCATCAGCGTGTTGCAAGGTCTGCAGGAAAGAATGAACCAGTTTCTAGAAGAAGTATGTAAGTGTGGGGCTAGATAGAGGGCTCTTTGAATTTACAATCTCACTTTTGCAATTGTGGCCGATCCATTGCAGGAAGTGGACCTTTTTTCCTGGTTTAGGGCCAGATTGCATCAAGCATAAGAAGCAGTTTCTCACCTCAGCTGAACTGGGGACTTGTTTGATTGACTGTCTTTAAACCCCAGTCTGTTTCCTGTGAACCTTTTAGTGATATTGTCACTAGTTGTAGGACTCAAAAGTGCTGAGACCGAGTATAGCAACTTCAATCTGTCAGCAGTATCACATCATCTTGTTTCCACCTTGTTCTATCCAACGCTACATTTGAATCAACCTGTCCAACGTCAGAAGCACATTCCCGTTTGTCGCTGTCTTTGCCAGTCTTGCAAATGCTACATCAATCATCAAGAATGATTCTAACGATAGACTGGTGGAGAGTGGTGGGCAGACCCATTGAAGAACGATCAATCTTCTTTTACTTTAGAGGTAATCTTGGATTCCGCTACCAATTTGGCAGGCCAGAGGCAAAGTGAGTATTGGCTTATCCATTCGCCCACTTCGCAGTGTCAGACTGAAGTTCATAGAGGGCTTAAACTGTTCAGACAGGAAGTTGACTATTATTGAGACACAGGATCTATGTGCTTATGCAGAGAAAGCAGATCTTGTAATCGGGGAGAAAGGGAATCCAATCAGTTTCGAGTCCTGCTTGCCAGCACCCTTGAATTGGTTTTTTCCGGGATTGTCTTATTGGTGGTTGCAGCTACAGTATGGGCATTCGACAGGAGGTAGCGAAATTTTTTGGGTCCACTCTTGACAAGAACAACCAGACGGGCGAGCTCTACGAAGAGTCGGTTATCGTAGCGCATACTCATGAGGGAGACTATGGGCAACAGGTGAACAGCTGAGCTGCTATGTTAGGAGCAGGATATGAGCCCATTCGTGATTTGTTAGTTTACTTGGGAGGTCAGGATTTCAGACCGCCGGGGAGACAATAGGTGGTGCTTACCATTTTGGGGTGGTGGGTGGCTTGCGTGGTTCTAGCTTTCCCGATCCCGTTTCTGCGGAGTTTTTCCAGGCGATGGGTTCAGTGCACGTATGGAGGACAGCATTTTGCATGGCTGCATTCCTGTTATCATTCAGGATGGGATCCAAATGGCTTATGAAAATATGATGGATTACAAAGAATTTTCCATACGTATTTCTGAGGATCAGATTCCTCAAATGATTCACATTCTCAAGGTGTCTTCCGTCACCTGCACTTTTGACTTTGCTTGTGTTTGGCCAATGTCCTACTTCATTTGACGGAAAGAGAAAATCAAAATAATGAAAACACGGATATGCTTGTGAAATCGTCTAAAGTTTTGCCACTTTTACAAGCTGTGTTCAATCCCGGCAATTGAACAATACTCTATCGGTGCTGATGACACAGGCCATTCCTGAAGACAGGGTCCGGAAAATGCAAGTCGCCATTCGGGCTCTGTGGCAACGCTGGTCGTATCACTCCGTCGTTGAGACAGAGGCACAGAGGCAGAAAGAATGGCACGGGTTTGAGGCGGACTGGGCGCAAGCTAACCGACTGCTGCAAGAAGACGATGTCATCGCCACGTTGATTCAGGTTCACATAACCCTTCCATGCCTGCACTCGCGTAAAGGAGGACTTCGTGCACTCTGTTATGGCAGTGCTTTGTCGTTTTAAGTGAAGCTAATGCAGCAAAATGAGGGCTATCTGTTGTCTTGGTATCATGCTTATTTTTTATTGGCAATGCATAGGGTGAATTGGTATGTTACTGGAAGAGGAGAACGTGTGGTCTGGTGATGATGACGATGACGACGATGATGACACTGTCTGACAGGGCAGGGCATGCTGCCGTACTTTCTGAGGCTGACTGGGAGTTGAAACGTGTTTGATTGTATGTGAAGCTGACGTAAATGTCCCCTGGTGAGGTTTGCAGATCCTGCACTACAAGTTGCACAACGATCCGTGGAGGGGGGAGCCCGATGTTGCCGGTCACCATGCGGCAAGAGAATACGGCATCCCCCAGAAGTGTGTGCGGAGCCGGGCCGGCCGGCCGCCGATGACTTAGTCAGGTCTGCTTCGCACGCTGCAGTCAGACTCGAAGAGAAACCCGATTTGGTAAAAAGAAGTTTCCTAATCGCTCGCTGGTGAATTAAAATGTTATTATGCTGGTGATGGGAAAATGTTCCTCACTCTCCCCTAAGACATTTTGGAGCTCAATTCAGAGAGAAGGTTGATTAATAAATAGTTTATCCCAAATAGTTTTAGCCCACCATTTTAAATTGTTAAGATTAGCACCGTATTGTATCCTAGACGCTGCGGTCATTCTAGAACACGGCGTCAGTTGACAGCATTTTGCTGGGCGCAGTCACATAGCTGACTGGTCCGCACAGCACTGCCATTCCTGTTAGATGACACTACAGCGTGTCGCAAGTATTGGTGTTGCTTCTTGTCTTCAGTTTTATGTACGCTCAGTTTGACAGGCCGAGTCAAGAATCATGCATACTAAATCAATTTTGATCAATTTTTATGCTTTGCACTTCTCATTGTTGCGTGGGCGAATGAACCATCACAGAAGGCTTTGCGCATCAGCGAGGTGTTGCGCTAAACCCGCTACGAACAACCATACACATGCAATATGGCAACCTCCAGCCACACCGCGGGATGAACAAAAATAACTTTACAGTGTCGCTCTATGTACAAGCACACAGACTGAGACTAAAACTGCTCAAACCAAGGCAGGCACCCTCGCTCGCTCAATCTAATAGAGGCAGGGCCTGCGAGAGCCCCCCAAGGAAGAGGCCCTCGTGGCGGGACTCCACGCGCCGGATCACCTTCACCGCCTGCATACATGCAACCGCCAGCCGCCATGGCGTGTCATGGCGTGTCAGACTCCCGGCGGCTGCTGGCCATGGCACCAGAGAGACGCAGCGTAGACATTGCATTCTATCCATCGCAGAACGAACCCTCATAGGACGAGGTGCACGGACTGACCTGATCCGCCCAATCCGAGGTGGCGATGACGACCGTGAGGGCTATGCTCTGCCCGACAATGCCCACCAGCATCCCCAAAAGCAGCCCCTGCCCTCGCCCCGCCCCACCACGCCTGTCAGGACGGCTGCAGACAAGAGAGGGGGGGAACATGGAAAAGAGTTTCCAGTGACCTGGAGACAGTCTGGAAAAAAACTGTTCCTTCATCTCCTCGCCCTCTATAGGAGTTGTCAAATAACATCCTCCACTGCGGACAAGCAGACTATTGAGGGCCCACCTATGCAGCTTTCTAGCATTTCCGCAGAAGTCTTCCGCCACCCGACTCAGTAAAATGTCCATCTTAGTCGCCGTATACAACAGGACGAGAAGGGGAGGGGAAGTACCAGCACGCCCTTGTTCAGCCCAAAGGTGAGGTAGCACGCGGAGGCGAGGCCGAGGGCATCCGCTGTCAAGTTGATGATGGCGCCAAACGTCTGCTCTCCGCAGCCTCGCACCACCCCTGAACCTCAACTCCACACAAAACCCTATCAGTCACGTGAATACTACGGATACGTAAGGATTTTCAAGGATTGGCTCCTGACGAACAGAATAAAGGGTGGCAGGAGGGAAGGTGACAAGTAAGACAATGCATGCACTCATGGAAACACGCATTGGCATTTGTTGACCGTTTAGTCTTCTGTAATGTCACAAACAGTGTTAAGGTTTGCACGTGAATGGTCGGCCGGTGGGCAAAAAATGGAAGCGCGGTCTTTGTGTTGCAATCAACACAGTAGCCACGATGGTGGATGCCTTGTTCACAAGCAAGTCGCAGTATGGCCAAAACGACATAGATGTGGAGAATCCTCGCAAAACCTTCTGAAGGGCTCATCGGAAATAGCCACATCCTCAAGAAATGCCATGTAAGGCAACAACAACGGCTCGTTTTTCCATATTGCCTGACGAACTCTAAAAAAACGAAAAAAAAAGAAACCCACCAAGAAGAGGGGCCACCAACCTATAAGTCCTTCCTGGATGGTGTCTATGACGACCATGGCTGCCAGGAGCGGCATGAGCCGCGCGGCGTGCTCCGCCGCCATGTCGTCCTCGCAGAAGAGCCGCGGCAGCACCCTCCGCAGCGCGAGGAGGACCCCTCCGAGGGCCGCCCCCGCGGCCGCGCACACGGGCAGGCCCACCGCCGCCGCGTGCTTTGCGCTCCGCGGACGACCCGCCCCCATCTCCTTCGACACGCGCGTGCTGGGGGAGAGGGAGAGGGAGAGGGAGGGGCAGCCCCGCGCACACGAGTCAGGGGAGAGAGAGAGAGAGGGAGGGAGGGAGGGAGGGAGGGAG
>CM074816.1:2236082-2275402 GCA_037447605.1 Zygnema circumcarinatum
GAGGGAGGGAGGGAGGGAGTGGCGGAAGTAGAGAGGAGCTTTTGAGGGGGAGATGGATGGTGTGGCAGGGCGGGAGAGGAGTAGGAGACGGTGCGAGGCATAGATGAGTACGTCTGGCTAGAGAGTTTTGGGAGAGATAAAGTGAAACTGGAACTGCTGTGCAGTTTTGCAGGTACGATAGGAGTACCTCAGAGCTGCGCCGAATCCGAAAGCAATCGTAAATGCAAAGAAGAATAGGAAGAGTCTGCCAGGAAGAAACATAACTTCACAAGAGATTAGAGAAGGTACTAAGCAGAAAGCGAAAGGAGGGACATGAGGAAAACGGGGAGAGTTAAGATGCACTTTCGTGCAAGGAGGGCGGCCAAGAAGCAGAAACACAGACAAATGTGATAGTTTGCAAACATAGAAAGGTTAGAGGGAAAGTAGAGAGCTTCTTGTGAAAAAAAGATTAAGCGGCCAAAAAAAAGGAGTGGTTCAGAAATAACAGTACTTACATAATAGCAACTACGGAGAGCTGCACTTCAGCAGAGGGCAGTAATCCTGCCATGGGGATGATGCCATGCACTCCCCATGTCTCCATGCTGCATCCCCTCAGCCCGTCCTTCCCTCATACAGTCAAAATTCCAAAAAATAGTGCTTCTGTTCGCCTCATACTCCCCTCGAGATAAATTACATAAGCCTTTCCATCTCAAATGAACAGCCGAATGAGTTCCTACCATGCAATAATTGTTGAGGGGAGCCCAAGGCGGATGAAGTGGCCAATGTCCTGCAGAGGCTCCCATGAGAAGGCGCCGCCTTTCACATGCGAGAAAGAGGGCGACCTCCACGCGCACACTGCTAGCATGAGCAGGTTAATGCAGTATGAAAGCGAGGTAGCCATGGCTGCTCCTCTTATTCCAAATCCTGCCCTGCAGAAGACACGCCGCTCACTGCCATTAAGGGCCTATAGGACTTCCCAGGTCTTCCGGCACAGCTTGACTGACAAAGCTAAAAAGGACAGCTTGCGGTTCACGAGAGGTGACACAAGTAGGGCAGAAGAAGGGAAGGAGAGGAGATACGTGTAGATAAGGAGCCAGCTGCTGGGGATATGTACCAGCAAGGTTATGGCTGCGCATATCTCCATGGGCATAGTTATGTTCTGCACCTGTGCTTCCCCCCCCCCCGCCTCTCTCTAATGTAAGCATCTGAAATGAACCCCGCCCCTGCCAACCCCAAACCTCTGAACCCTAAACCCCAAAATGTGTCCTCCCGCCTCCCCCCCCCCCCCCCTACCCCCCACCTGCAGAAAGCGGATGATTGGCTGAATCCAGGCATTGGCCAGCAGCGCGGGCAGCAGCCACGTGGCGTACTGCCCCGCGAGGTGCGCTACGCCCGCCTGCTGCCCCGTGGCAAGGAGGAGGGGCTCCGCGAACCACCAGATGGCGGCCAATGGGACGCAGCCACCTGTCAGCACCAGCAGCGCGCGCTGCAGGTACACGACCTGCAGGACCGGATCCTTTGCGACCTTCGCCTGCGCATAGAGCGTGGAGAGGGCGCCGGCCAGACCCATCTGAATGGCCCCCCGCGCTACATGGATTCAGTTTCACTGAAACACTGAAACTGAGCACTTGAAAACTGCATGTTACATGCTAATATTGATGTGATGCGTCAGATTTGAGGTTGCATGGCGCTAGCCTCGACAGGTGATATCACATTGCGTACCAACATCCAGCATCACATCTGTCTGTTATTTGCTCATGTGTGCACAAAATATTTCACTCTTCGAATCATCAAACTGGTGATCCTGGACAGTATGCATACCATCCATTTCTCTACTCCTCTCCCAGTTTTCTTCTCAGGTGAACTTTTCTGATACTTTCACCAAGTCACCGATGCAGACTACTCAGAAGACTTCAGCACATTTCCGAACGCAGCGTCGTAAATGCCATTTTTTCCATGCATCTGAGAGCATCACCTGTGAGACTAAATCTGACTTCTGTGCATTGTTCCCCAGCAAGGCTAGGGGGTGATTAGGTGGCCTTCAAGGAATCACTGAAACAATGCTCACCAAAATGACGTGGCCGGTAACACGTGTCAATCCGACGGCCAAAAAGGAGGCTGCCAATTCGACTAGCCCGAGATGTCCCACCATAATAATGGACGTCATGCTCACCATAAACTGCACAAAGCAGCTCTCAAGTAACACGTCTAAAGTAAGGCCTTCCAGTCATCGGAAAGCGCTGCTCATATAGCAGACTCAGCGGTGATGCGCTACTTATATAATTAATTTTACTAAACTAGAAAAAAAAACCCCACACTCTATTCATTACCCGTCAAATAGGGATGACAATCGCAGTTAAACCAACCATCTAAACGCCTCCAGAACCATTCAAAACCTTCCATACATACCCAAATACCCGACTGAAACCCCGCGCTTCCGCGACTCACCTGCAAGAGATTGCTCCCCACCAGCGGAAACGCGATGCCCAGAATTTGACCCAACTCTCCAACGAGGCCGAGAGCATATCCTTCCGGCCGCACGTCATGCCCCGAAGCGACCAGCAAGTAAGCCACAACTCCTCTTGAAGCACCCTCGTCATTACTAGCGGGGGGAGAGACATAGCCATCCGGATCTCCATTCGGCTGCGCTCCTCTCCGAGAAGGGGAGGAGAGAAGCCCCCTCCAGCCTCCGTCCGCTTGCGAAGAAGGGGGTTCAGATCCGCCATATGTGAAGGTGACACCAGAGGAGGAGGGGAGAGAGGTGACCCAGTAAGGGAGGCGGGGGAAGGAGGGCAGCCATGAGCCCCAGTGAGGGAGGCGGTCGGAGAGCACCGCCTGCAGGGCCCCCGAGAAGGAGCAGTCGACCGGCTCAGGCGGCGAGGGCGGGTACGCGCTCTCCGGGTCGATCTCTTCCCCGTATACGGCCCGCCTCCTCCCCGGCTTCGCCTCACCCTCCTCTCCGAAGCGCAGGAGCCGCGGCATCGTCGATACGGAGGAGGCATGGCCGCCCTCCGCGGACGCGGCGACGAGGTACGACAGGGAGCTCATGGGAGGCGGGAGATGATAACGGCGCTGAGGGCGGCTGCGTGCAGAGCGTCATTTTAGGGCATGTCACGAAGCCCCAACTCGGAACAAGCCGCGCTGAACCCTAATCCTAACTGGAGCTTTGCCGCTGAATGTGCAGCTGTCATTCTCGACGAGTCGCGCTGGTCGCAGCAGGATGGAGGAGGCCGCGGGTGCGCGGAATTAGGCTGCTGATCTCCTATCTGCCGGTGAAATAGTAGCAGCCCGCCATGGATTCATCTCCGTCTGCTCCCACTTCTCCCTCCCTCTCTCTCCCGCGCTCTATCTCTCTCACTCTCTCCCTCTCCCTCACGCCTCCCACTCTCGGCGGGCACCAAAAAGCGCGAGTGGGACTTCCAAGACGCCGTTCCATGTGACGCCGAACCGCTCGGTTAGACTTTAAACTGAACGGGATTTTCCCGTATCATGGAACGTGTCAGAATATCCCGCGCAAATCGCGCCACGTGTCGCGCTCAGAGTCGTCAAGATGGCCGACGGAGGGCCTGACGGCCTGCCGGCCTGCCACGCGGACAGGGGCTTTTGTCGCATCCGACGGTGAATGTACGAACGTTGTACGGCACCGACAACGCGCGCCGAAAGCGCCCGCCGGATTCTGCGCGGAGCCGGCGGCGAGGCCGGGCTCCATGCGCCGCGGAGCGTGGTGCAGGTACACGCAGCGTGGAACGGAGACACGTTTGCCGGAGAGTTCAGTTCTGCGTTGCGTTGAAAGAACTGAACTCTCCGGCAAGGTCAGAAACCACTAGTAATCTGGCTGCGCTGAGTAATACTCGTTGGGCCGGGTGGGAGGGCGCAATCAAACAACTGTCCTCGATCTCATGAGGGCGGCACGCTCTCGAACGCACATGCACGAAAGAATTCGAGTGTCGAATGAATCCATGCGAACCGGCCGCATTCGATTTAGTGATTGCCAGCAATAGCTAATGATTTAGAACCATTTGTAGGAAACTGTGCTACAGAGACTCCGCGGGTTTAGGCCCGATTCTACGGTCTGATCCATTATGAACTACGGCAAAAACTCCAGAACTTCGACATGCCCAATACCGCACAACAGGATCGCGTGACCACGGCAGTGTTGTGCCGCTTTCACGAAAAGTAGTATTCACAAAATGTTGCTCTCCAGCCAACTGGAGGCAGGTTGCTACCATCCACATTCGGTTCCAAGAACATCCGGGAAGGAATACCTGCATTGCACTCTTCGGCAATGAGGCGAGGCGGATGTGGCTCAAGGTTGGGATTAGTAACCTGGCATACAAGACAGCCGTTAAGTGGCTTCCAGCTTCAACCGCGACGCTGTGCGGCTGAATGCCTGTGATTTGAAGCTCGAGTTTACTCCAGAAGGGTGCAGACAGGGTCAAGATCAGTCGATCAGCATGCACAACAAACCAACTCGTGAAGAGGCAAGGCACTCCAGTGAATGTACGGGAAAGCCATGGGGAAAGAGTCACAAAGCTGGGGGAAGAACCACATAAGTTAGACCATAAGCCCTAATTGACACAATTATTCCAAAATTGGATCCTGACCTACCATTCTCTACCCTACACTTTTGACATGCAGCATATTTACAATCCAATGGCGGCGAGAGGTGTGAGGCCGTTGCCGGCCTCGAAGTAGAAGATGAGCATGGCAAGCATAGCCAGCCTCGAGTGCTTGATCTCGGCCTGCTGCAAGGTCGCCAACTTCTCGAAGTCTGGCACATAGGCGCCGCCGGACACCTTTCCTGCCAAAGCCAGGGGATCGAAGAAGCGGCCTCCGGGGTAGCCCTGCTGTCCGGTGGCATTCGCAAAGTTCTCAGCAGTGCTGCCAGAATCTGTCCAGGGGAAGCCCCATTCCAAAGCCTGCGTTCCGGGGTTGAAGAAGTCAACACCGCGCTTGGTCTCCACCCAGCCAGTGAGGAGGAGCTGCGTTCCCAGGAGGGAGCCGAAGGAGAAGGGGGAGACGGCGCCGGGGGCAGCTCCTGCCTCGAACCAGGGGATGCCGCTGAAGGACTGCCCAATGAAGATACCCACGACAGCGAGCATGGCAAGGCGGCCGTGGATGAGCTCTGCCTCACGGTACCATTTCAACGAAGCAGGGTCCTTTCCAAGGCCGAGGGGATCAAAGCCGAAGTCTCCAGGGAGGCTGCATTCACCGTGAGGAGAAGGAAATTAATCATTGATGGAAACAACTTGCATACAAGCAGTATCGGGTTCAACAGGACACTAGATGAACACGTTAACGAACCAACGTATACAAAATCCGAAATCTATCTGCCAAAACTTCGATCTGACGAGCTTGTAGGGGAAGGTCTGAAAACCCGGAAGGTCAACCAGGCGTGACACGAGTAGAAAGCCAAACCAAAGATGGCATATGGTGCTTGGTACTTAAATGCAGAGCATGAGACATTTGATTGATTGATTTGAACCATTCGATAACACTGTTGGGCAGGACTTCTATATTTCAAATGCTATCAGCTGACTGTCAGCAACTAGCCGTAAAGACTTCTCATTGATGGAAAAGTGAGGGGATGTAGGAAAACCTCGACGCAGGACATTACACCAGACATCAGCCACATCGTTGGCTCCTACAGGCTAGCTGACAGCTGCATAATCGCTCGATCATAGGACTGAACTCCTAAACAGCTTACATTACACGTCTAGTAAACGGATCTTCCAAAACTGATGAACAGGGGCTTGACCTAAGTTTTGGAAGTGAACGTCATTGACCACGATTGAAGTCACTTGCGCAAATCAAGGACAAGACACGTCCAACAGGTCAGTGAACACACCTGCGGTCCAACCACTCTGGCGATGTCAAGGCAGGGAAGTTCACTCCCGGAAGCCATGTCTGGGGGCCCTTTCCTACCGGCTTGGCCTTGGGGGCAGACACCTTCTTGGTGGCCATGGCGACGACACGGCAGCCATTGCTGATCCCGAAGCTCGGGCGAGCGACGGAGCTGAGCTTCTTCCCCTCAGAGATGAAGGCAGTCTGCGACACCACCGCGGCGGAGCTGGTCATGGTCATGGCGGCGGCCATGGCTGCTGGACTGGCTGAGCGACAGCAGACTGGGCTGGAGAGTGAGTGCGAGCAGCGCCTTCTCGTCCGGTTGGGGAGGAGTTAAGCGCGGGCGAGATGAGGGCTGCGCGCGCTGATTGGCGGACGTGGCCTCGTCGGCGCCTCCCATTGGCCACCGCGCGCGGGCCCCGCGATTCCAGATAGGGCGCCGGCCAATCGCCCAATCGCGCGGGCCCCAAAGCGCGCCTCGCTCGCGACAGGGCCCCAACTTTCCAATTTCGATCGCGCAGGAGGCCGCGGAGGCCGCCACGTGGCTCCGCGCGGCCCTACGATTGGTCGGGTCTCCCCTCTGACCGGAGCCGGGGACGACGCGTTTCGTACGGCACAATATACAGTACAGTACAGTACAGTACGAAATTACGTCGTACTGTACGGTAATTCAGAAAATACGTACAATCCAGCGCGGGGTTTGTTCTGAAAAACTGAAAAACTGGATGCCGGTTGGCGGTTGGCCAGGTTGTGGGGACGGGACGGACACGTGTCGCGCTGCTGCGCGAACACGTTGTTCAGCGCGAATCTCGTGTCGCTGACTTCTCCACGTGGCGGCGTGCGGTTGGTGGTGAAAACAGGTTTGGATTTCCATGTCCCTAGCTCGCCTTAATTCGAGGATTCGATTGGATTGAGCGTTGCAATAGTCGACTCATCGAGAGTTGAAAGTTAGCGAAAGAGACAGAGAGAGCGAGAAAGAGAGCGAGAGAGCGAGAAAGAGAGCGAGAGAGAGCGAGCGAGAAAGAGAGAGAGCGAGAAAGAGAGACAGAGAGCGAGAAAGAGAGAGAGCGAGAAAGAGAGACAGAGAGAGCGAGAAAGAGAGAGAGCGAGAAAGAGAGAGAGAGAGCGAGAAAGAGAGACAGAGAGAGCGAGAAAGAGAGAGAGAGCGAGAAAGAGAGACAGTGAGCGAGAAAGAGAGAGAGCGAGAAAGAGAGAGAGAGAGCGAGAAAGAGAGAGAGAGAGAGAGAGAGAGAGAGAGAGAGAGAGAGAGAGAGAGAGAGAGAAAGAGAGAGAGAGAGCGAGAAAGAGAGAGAGCGAGAAAGAGAGACAGTGAGCGAGAAAGAGAGAGAGCGAGAAAGAGAGAGTGAGAGCGAGAAAGAGAGACAGAGAGAGAGAGAGAGACAGAGAGAGAGAGAGAGCCCAGTATCGTCTAACAAGCTAGCTCGCTAAGCCTTCACATTACTTATCAGCAAAACGCAGAAGAATAACAAAATATCCGACGAAAGAATAACGTGGTTACACTCATTTTCCAAGACCTAGCAATCAATCATGGCCTCCCATTGCAACAAGCAGCTGGCGCCTTAACTGCCAGAATAAGCTATACCTTTACAAAACGGCACCCCCAACTCTTTTGCCTTCCTTATTCCTCTCCCTCCCATGAGCCCACTTGGGAGATGGCTCCCTCCCTCAGGCAGACGCGAGGGCCGGCTCCAACACTTGATTGGGCAGCAGCCGACTTCTCAGAGTCATCCACAGGCCCTGCTCCACCGCCAACCAATCCTAGGGTTGTTACTCACAGCTTGCCATGGCGGAATTGGAGCTTGCCAGTCTTTGAATCATCCTCTTTTGCTCTCTAAAGGAAGGCTTGGTCTCCGACCAGAGGAGAGAGGAGAGCGGTGGTTTGGACTCACATATTTTGTGTGGATGGTGGCGCCTGTGGTCATGACAATGGCCTGATCGGGCACGAGCTCGAAGTCAAAGCGCTGAATGAGCACAGCGAGGGCCACAATTGCCTCCAACATTGCAAATTGGTCGCCAACACACTTGCGGGGTCCACCGCTGAACGGAATATATCTGCCACCAAGTAACCCAAGCACATCACTTTTTGAGTTTCTGGAAGTTCAAGATACTGCTTGCCAGGAGATAAGTCACATTCAGGATGGAAGACATAAGAAGCAACAGAAAATAAACTCTTGCCGTACCATTTTGTATGCCAAAGTGATGACATGAAGCCCCCTGTGAATGATATCGTAATACATGTTCACAGCAGGAGGGCATGGCACAGAACAACACCTGAAATCTGTGTTGACCTCATTAGGCATGGGTCCCTCCAACCCGAATCGCTCTGGTAAAAACTCTTCAGCCCGATCCCAAACCTGCAGAAGACGTCTCCTCACCCTTCTCCAAAGTCAAGTTTTATTTATATTCGCAAGAGAATGCCACTTCGCAGAGCGCTGTCACCCAGAATTCCACATGAGGCAGCATTTTGAAAAAGGTGATATGCGCACCATGGAGTGCAGCACGTGAAAAGTCAGAAGTCCAAACTTTCACGACGTACCTGTGGAGAGTGGTGAACGTTGTAAACAGAAATCATGACATCTTGTCCCGCCTCTACCTGGTAACCTCCAGGCAGCACATCCGGCTCCTGCGCTCGTCGAATCAGAACCTGCAATCGACCCCAATAGCCATCTCAAAACACAAGAAGTTGCTTCCAAACAGCTACCTTTGCTCATCTGTAATAGCAGCCTCAGGGGTTTCACGCTTATAGTGATTCTTTTTACAAATGAGATATGAGGACAGAGGAGATGGTGGAGAGGGCCTTACAGGGGGATGGGGATAGAGGCGCATGGACTCATTTATGCAGCGGGTCACATATTTCAAGTCGCGTGTATTCGAAAAAGTCGGTTTTTGCCCTTGCAGAACGTCCCGGACCTCTGCCTGAGCCTTTGCCAGGGCTTCCGGGTTCTGCAATCTTAAACAGTACCAATCAGAACACACCATAACAAAACAAAAAAAAACGAGAAGGAGAGAGGTGAGAAGCAGAGAATGAGTGGGAGCGACAGGCAACAGGCATACGAAGAGATAGACAGAGTGCCTTTCAATGACTTGAAAAAGCAGAGCAGAGCAAAGTTGAGCCCTTCGACTAGCCATAGCACGAAGGCTGTATAAGGCTCCCACCTTAGCGAGCAAATAGACTGTCCACGTCAGCACCGAACCTGTGGTTTCATGCCCAGCTACCAACATGGACAGTAGATCGTCTCGCAGCTGCTGGGCTGACACCTGTCCCACCTCAACAGGCAGTTCTCAGACCCTTCCCAGTCTCTTTCCATGCTTTCTATAAACAACCCTATTCACAAACAGCACTTCTACAGAGCTGTTCAAATTATCGCATTCTGAGGGCATCCTTCTGACCTCTTCTCTGCTTGCCAAGAGGAATCTGAGCACGCTTGGATCGGTCTCATTGACATACTCTTCACCCTCAACTCTCTCCCCCTCCGCCTCCACCATGGCTCGGCACTTCGCCACAAGCTCCTCTACTGTCCTCTGAATCAATGCAACCGCAGCTGCTGCTTTCCGCTGCCGAGGGACTAATTGGCAGAGGAGAGGCACCTGTACCAGCAATCACAAGTAATATATAGGTTTGAGGAATTTGAGAACGTCAGAGTCTTCTTCCTGTGCTATAGTTTTCGGGTTTGTTAAAGGCCTACCTTGTTCTTACCTTCCAATAGGGCAAAATATCAGTGGATCTTGACTCCGTTTCCTTAAGAGCTGTGTACACCGCCTGAATGAGGGGACTGTCTGATGTCAGTGAATCAAAGTCGTAGTTGAAAACTGCCTTTCCGATGACATCAAGTGTCAGCTGCGAAAACTGCGCTTCCATATTCACCGGTGTTCCTTCCTTAGCCATTTTTCCTAGTTTCTCCACTAATCGGTCCGAACACGAGCAGAAGACATTGTCCACCATGATTTGGAGATAACGACGATGAAGGGATGGAACCACAGCTTTCCGTCGCATCTGTACCAAAACAAACGACTTAGTTCCGTCAAACCCTGCGAGAATTTGGCCGCAACAAAAGTCATATCCAAAATATAATTCAAATTAGTACTGATTATGTTTACATCCTTCATGCACAAAGGAGTCTCGTGTCCGTGCACGAAAGCCATTCAATAGAATTCGTTTACTTCGGAGGATCCTGGAGACTTGTGGTCCAAATGTATGATGAAGTTTAAAATGAATTCACATTGAAGGGACTTACTGTCCATAGCTCGCCTTCTGCAATAGCAAAGCCGGAGCCGAACAGAAACTCAGCGACCTCTACCACAAGACCCTTCGAATATTTGCCATACGCCTTCAGGACATGCTTCGCCGCCTCAGGCTCCCCAATTATCACAAAGTTCCTTGGACCTGCCGCCAACCTGGGGATCAAGGCAAGATCATTACACATCAGATCACCAAGAAGCCAAAAAGCATTGAAGTTGGGGTCAGATACGGGAAATTGGATGCATAGGCACGGAAGAGAAGGAGGAGTGGAGGTAGAAGCACGGGGGGAAAAGGAAGAGAGGAAGTGTGAATATAAAGGCGACAGAGGAATGAAGACAAAACCTCAGCTTAAAAGTGTGTCGCTAAATAGTTTTTAGCAAAACCAAAGTAAGGCAATATTCACAAGGTAGGAAATTTATCCTTATTTTCATATGAAAGTTTTAGCAAAAAAAAATCGATAATAATTTGAGTAACCCCTTTCAACAAATTAGCAAATTACTGCAAAGCTTTGACGTGGACAATGAACGAGCGTCGCTTGAAGTTTTGACATGCAATGCCGGGCATTACCCTTTAACTTTCGCAACTTACTAATATGCTTCAGAGATAATTTGAGATTGAGGAAGTTCGTTAAATAAACTTGAGCATATCACTTCTCATTCGACTCTCGTGTTCACGTCTTCAAGTGAATTTTTTTTCCTCCCACGGCCACATTTCATTCCATTTTTCCTCAAATTCCCTAGTCCATACCTTATCCCGCCTTCTCATCTCCTCCCTATCTACTGTCCACCATCGTCTCGCTCTGTAGCAGCATTCCTTGCTTTGGAGATACAATTTCAGCACCTTCTCAGATTAAGACCCTCCCTTTCAACTCTCTCTCTCGTCTCACTCTTTCACCTCCCTTTTATCTCCTCCGTCCCTCTCTTTTCCTCATCTCCCACCCCTGCACCCTTTAACCTCCCTCTTCCACCCCTGCATTCCCCCCTCCTCTTGCAGGAGGACTTCTCACCTGTACACAGGCCCTGACTCCAGCATCCATTTGAAAAGAGGAAGGAAAAGAGCTCCTCCCAGCAGGTCCTTGACATCATCCAGCTTTGCATCCGCCACAGGGATGCCTGATACGTCGGGCCCCCGGAGCTGCGACACGAGCGAGGTCAGCCAATCAGGGCTCACCCAGGAGAGCCCTGCGCCTGCCACGTCCTTGCTGCCGTCACCGCCCGTCTTTTCGTCTCCGCCATTGGAAGATTTTGCAGAAGGAGAAGTTCGAGCTCTGTCTTCGGGAGAGACGCTTGTTCTCGCACTCAAACGCGCCCTGTACTGGAACGAAAGCACCGCATTCAGTCTCTCTATGAGGTTGTGATTGGGGTTGCGGTTGGTTTTCTGGTTTAGGTTGCTTGAGCGCAGAAGCTGAGAATGTGTAGTGGCGCGGGGCTGGAAGGCGAGGCGAGACGAGCGATGGCCATGGCGGGCAGCTGCCGGGTTTAGGATTTGAAGGGGGGAGCAGGAGCGGGAGACGTGTGCAGTGGTCATGGCGAGGGCAGCCGCAGGCAGCAGCAGCAGCAGCAGCAAGGGGGCGAGAGCGAGGGCGAGGGCGAGAGAGGGGGAGGCGGCCGGCTCCATGTGCGATGAAAACAGTTGCCCGTCACGGTTCGGTGTGCCGGGCCGTGAACTGCGCGGTTTTATGTCAAAAGCGCGCCCGCCCACACCAGGCCGAGAAAGTATCTTTCGTTGCTCCGTGTCGCGGGTGGCGCGTCGGCGCGCGCTCGAAGGCGCCCCCCGCAGGCGCGGGCTGCAGGCAGGCAGGCAGCGGCGGGCATGGGGCATGGGGCATGGGCATGGGCATGGGGCATGGGCATGGGCATGGGGCATGGGCATGGGCATGGGGCATGGGCATGGGGCATGGGCATGGGCATGGGGCATGGGCATGGGGCATGGGCATGGGCATGGGGCATGGGCATGGGCATGGGCATGGGGCATGGGGCATGGGCATGGGCATGGGCATGGTCGCCCGCTGGGCAATGCCGGGCCTGACCGGGGAGGGCTGGAGCGGCGGAGACGCGTCCTCACGATGGCCCTTAAGTTCAATCATCTAAAAAGTTATTTGTCAAACGTTCTCATCAAATTGTTTACTTTCACCGCTCGGCGATTAGTCAGTCAGCCACACGCATGTCTCGTGTGGCGATTGCGACATGTATGATCAGATTGGCATGCATTGTCCCTTGAGGTGTAACTGTGCCACTCGTGTATCTGACTGCCACGGTTATTGACATTGGTCACCTCACGCATGCATGGCGATGATGCCATCACATGCACATGCACAAAAACGGCATGGGGGTCCAAAGGGAAAGCGGTTACAACATGAGCTTGGCGCGAAAGAAAAGAGAGAGGATGTGGCATTGATCTCACGATGGCGATGATGCCATCAAATGTACATGGAAAAAATCATCATGGGGAACCATGAGGAACTGGTCGCTAAAGTTCTAAGGACCAAAAGACAAAAATATAGGAGCGTAAAGCTACGGAAAAGAATAGCTTTGAAAGGAAAGCCATGAGCAGCGGGCGAGCGCCTCGCCACTCCGTCACTCACTCGGCGAGGGAGCGAGCGAGCTCTGCAGGAGCGGGCCTGCGGGGGGCGCGGTGGGGCCAATCTGGACCCTCCATTGCATCGCACGGATTGCCGCCATGTGGCACCGACCGGACATGATTGTGCCGCATCACGTGGAGGCTAGCACGTTCCGTTCCGTTCCTACCCGTTTCGTTGCAGCGGGCGGCACAGCGGACTGGCGTTCCATGCTGCGGCGCTAGGGCGCTAGGGCTGGCGGGAGCGGCGAGGCGGGCGGAGGCGCACCTCAGCGCGACACCTGGACGGCTCCAGGCGGGGGCAGGCGGCCAGGGCAGGGGGGAGGCCAGGGCAGGGAAGGGCAGGTGGAAATGGGAGATATCAACGCCCTCGTGGACGACTTTGCCACAAAGCTGAAGAGAAGGTGCCTCCGCAATCTCCCTCTCTCTCTCTCTCTCTTTTTCTCTCTCTTTCTCTCTTTTCTCTCTCTCCCTCTCTCTCTCTCTCTCCCTCCCTCCCTCTCTCTCTCTCTCGGTGTGTCTCTCTTTGTGTCCCTCCCTCTCTTTCTCGCCTCCCTTACAATCCCATGGAACCAAAGCTGATAAGCATGTCTAGCCATCGTTCCCGCAGTCCCGCTCTCGTGACCCTCCCACCGCTACTCTCTGCGTCCACCCTCTCTTCTCCTTCCGCTCACTATCATTACCCACTCCTCTCTCCTCTCTTGCTGTCCCGGCCCCCCAATCTTCCCCCTCCCCCACCCCCCTCTCTCTTTCGCCATTAAGTCGAAAATTCTTACGACGGCACCTGTTCAAACTCATTACATTGATTCTTGACTTTGGAAAAAAATTGAATTTCTTATTTTTTATAAAAGCTAGTCTGCACTCCGCAAAGGTCGAAAGGGAGCTGCTCATGGAAGCGGTATGCCTGATGTCTGTGGTTCAAGTATGAGCAAAATTGTAGTTCCACATTTGCCTAGGTTCTCATCTCTCTCTTCTTTTCTCGCTCTCTCTCATTCTCTCCCTCGCCCTCTATGTTCTGTTCATGAGGCTGTGCCAGACAAGTAGAAGGCTCTCTTACCACTGCTCGGCGTACTGCGGAGCTCCTTCGCCAAGTCACCTCATATCAGCGAATAACATCAAATTCCCCTGCCTCTGTCTTGCTCGATGCTGTTAAATCTGTTGGTCTTCGACTTATAGCGGCAAATCCAACAGGTAGACAATCCTCCATAGATTCTCTTTCATTGTATATATTTCTGCTTTCTTGTCTATGGTTTATCTCTTTCTTTTTCCCATTTTCCTCGCTTGACTCTGCTCCTCTCCACTTCTTACTCGTACCTCTGCATATAGAGCTCACTATTGGCAACATTGTGCGCCGAGTTCTCCATATAATTCGCGAGGAGGAGGCGACTCTAGCAGCCTCATCTGCGACTGAAAAAAAAGCAGCTGGAAGGGGATTGGGGGGAGAGGAAGAGATCTTTGAAAGTGGTGACGTGTTGGGGGAAGAAGTGAACTTCTCAGCAGCTGCTGTTGCTGCCGCTACTCGAAGCATGTTACGCTCCCCATCATTACATGGTTTACTCGAGTCGGTGCCACGTGTCCCAAGGCAACAGGGCGATACAGCGGTTTCAACAGAACTAGAGAGTAGAGGGGGAAGAGGTACGCTCACTTCGCACACGCATTCCGATCTTTGCATGAAAAACGAAGAAACTTGTGACCAAAAATGGAGTGAATGGAGGTGCCAAATCTTATTTCTTGTCCTCGGGGTTTTGGGACCTATGGGGAGCCATTTGGTTTCCAGGTGTAGATATTAAGAGTACTCGAAGTTGGAAGTTAAAGCACAATGTAATTGAAGGTATTAACGAACTTCTTGGAGAAATCGAAAATTTTCGGTCCCAAATGGCAGAGCAAGCTCTTGAACACATCCATCAAAAGTAAGCTGTTCTTCACATTGACGCAGGTGAATTAGCAATCGCTTTGAAGTATGCATTCGCTGCTGCTCCTATCTCCTTTAGATAGGCTCATCGCTCCCCTGAACATCCCATAACCTTTTTTCTTGGGTGCGATCACCTTGTGCTGCAGTGAGGTGATTCTGACGCTTGGACGATCTCGAACCCTCCTCAGCTTTCTATTGGAGGCTAAGAAAAAACGTTCTTTCCAGGTGGTAGTGGCCGAGGGAGCACCGAGGTGAAGAACACAATACCTTCCCCCCATTCTGGGTTCTGTACTGAAATAGCTACTTCACTGTCCTTTTTTACATTTGAGCTCTGCTAGCATGCCGGATGGCAAGTCTCCACGACCATGGGGAACAATGAGGTTTGATCATTTAGGTGTAAGGACAGGGAGAAGAACAGCTTAGAGGGAAGATACCTAACTCCTGAAGTCCTTTCCTTCCTTCATAAAGGCTCCTATGGTGTCTGAACTCTCTTTTTGGTGACTGCAGATATGACGGGCACATCCTGGCAAGGGAGCTTTCAAAAGAGGGTCTTCAAACGACAGCCATCACCGACTCCGCTGTTTTTGCCATGATGGCACGTGTGAACATGGTCATCGTTGCAGCTCACGCCGTTATGGCCAACGGAGGAATCGTTGCGCCGGTGGGACTGCACATGGTGGCGCTTGCAGCGAGACGTCACGCAGTGCCATTTGTCGTCCTGGCGGGTCTCTTTAAGGTGCTCCCCTCAGACATTTGCACACTTGTTTTGCTGATTCTCGCAAAGAGTGAACGGGGGAGAAAGTCAAACATGTGGATCTAGAGAGTGATCCCTTTGAAGACCCTAATGACAAGGCCTTTTCCTGCTGGCAATATTTCCAGCTTTGCCCCCTGTACCCGCACAACCCGCGAACCATGCTGAACGACATGAGATCGCCTGCGGGAATTTTAGACCTTGGGGAGCTCTCGAGCTGTCTGGAGGATGCAAGCGGAGGGTCGCGCGTGCAGGTGGCGAACCCAACCTTCGATTACATCCCCCCGGAGCTCATCAGCCTCTTCATAACGGACACGTGAGTCATCACATCGCAACTAAATGGAGCTTGCTGCTCGTGCTCTCATCGGCGCTTTGTTCTCTGCCGTGGAAGGTAAATTCGTCGTTGTATTTATTATTTTTCCTTTCTGGATGGAAATAGGGGAGGGCATAATCCGTCGTATGTGTACCGGCTCGTGGCGGAGTACTACAGCCCCGAGGACTGCGTGCTATGATGGATGGATGGATGGATGGCTTGTTCACGTCAAACGCGCCATGACAGCTTCTCCGAGCGTCATGATGAGGAGGCTGGCTCATGGTCCCTCTCCTCTCATTTTTGCCGATCATATTCATCCACTGGAGTTGGTCCCTTAATGTATGGTGGACGCGGCTCTCAATAATAATGGTCCTTGCTCTGTTCACAGCCCTCTGTTCAGTGCTCGGGACTTCTTTGTCTATGCGACCAAACCTCACGCATGGCTTCTTCAATTTTCATCATATCTCTCTTGAAATGAGTTCACGAGATACAAAATTTTGCGTGTTTCAGAGCAATTCGAACCGCGACTTTGAAGCTTCTGAGGGGGTATAAGGTTTCAAAAGTGTAAGTGAGACTTGTGTCCACCTTGCAACAAAGCGGTGGAAAAATGAAGTCATGGTAGAATTGAACGTCAACTTCGGTCGCCGCTGGCCACCTCTGGCGGAACATTCATTGTGTATCGCGGGAAAAACTGTTGCCTCCATGTGGTGTGCTCTTAAAAACTGTTTTCGCAAATTTTACCTTAACTTCTTTCGCAAGAATGCATGTACCGGTGTCGCACTCCATTCTTTGGGAAATGTCAAGAGGTTGTCAGGCCCTATCATCTCTAGAGTGTAGCAACAACAACAAAGGTAGCATAACAACGCTCACTTGGACCCAGCCATAAGCTTGGCAGACACCCCATGTCAAAGCAAACAAGCGAATTAGCTCTTTCACCACAACAGAAGAATATGCCAAAAATGTCTTTAGGTTGCCTCGTCCTTATCATACAGAGGACTCAAGTGAGAGAACATTGTACAGTATATGCACCAATTATGAAAGAGGGTTTAGGTGTGTGAGGACAGCAGGTCAGTGATCAGAGAGAAGGCCAACGTTGGAACTCTCCTTAGATGCTGTCTCCAACCTTGAAGCTCTCACTTTCACGACCTCTTCACTCCAACTCCTTCATGAAATCGGTATTATCGACGAACACCTGGAGGCAGAAGTGCAAAGTTCAATTTGTGTCACCAAGCCTCCCTGAGTGCGAGCTGGGATGAGAATAGCCATGCTTCAAAGAGGAAAGCAAGGAAAACCACACGAAAGAAAAGAGCTCACAGTTTTCCATCCATCGGGGTCGAGAAAGGCAGTAATCTTCGTGTTGATGCCAGGAAGAGGTCCAGGTTCCCTTGTGATCTTGCCGCCCGCGAGCCGCACCGCTTCCGCTGTCTTGTAAACATCGTCCGTGCCAACAGCAATCTGAGAAAAAAAAAAATATCGAATCTCATAATAAAACTGTGGTGTTCTGTCGCTGGGGGCGGACACCACCTTTGCAGTGGCGATACAGAACCTTTCAACCATGCCTTCAACCAACAACTTTTTCTCTTTGATGAAACATCAAATATGACTTCGTTCCAGTAAACCAAGTAAGTAAAGTAACTTGTGGACAAAAAAAAAAAAATGCCTTTGATGGAAAACCAAGACACTTGAGAGCCACAGTTCAAGAAATAGAGGTGTAATACCTGGCCATACGCATTTCCTTTGGTGTATTCGGTGACCCCATAATTGTACGTCAATTCGAGGACAGCCGACTTTTCCTCAGGGCCATACCCCATCATTGCAATGGTATACTGGCACAGTGAAACCGTTCCGTAAAATAGTCCAAGAATCCGTTGACATATACACGTCACAAAGTACGCGTCAGAATCAAGCAAGCATCAACTGTGAGAGGTGAAAACATTCTCCTGTAAATGGACACATCAGCATCTTTGAGCACATACAAAATAGGCAAAAGATTCGAGATGTGAAACCGTATCAATTTGTTTAACAGGACTGAAGGTGGATCAAGGAAGATCTGACCTTATACTCAGGATTATCCCTCTTCCTCAGAAGTTTCATTCCAAGAGCCTGCCAACTCCACCAGGCAAGAAGATATTATGCATGACTCAACATATGAAGCGATAACATAACGGACGGTACTGATCACATTATTTTCGGTGTCCTTGTGCAGCATCAATCCCTTCAGCTGTCAGATTCATCTATCATGCAAACATGTACAATTTTCCTTCTGAACCTATGTCGTTATTTCCGATATCCATCTTATCTGCAGGTAAATGTCATGCCGGATCCAAGTCCCATACACACTTCGAGTCAGTGACACTGTTAGAATGAATGCAAAAAATATAGCGACCGTGGGCTGCTTATCGAATCCTAAACTAAAACTACTCAACATTGCCACGAGTTGCAAGTTGACCGGCTAACTTGAAGGAGGCATGAATCTAGCTATACATGAATATTGAATATAATCCAGTTTCATTTACTATCTTTTGCTTGTAGGGGACAAAGGCGGATGTGGACTGTCCCACCTTTTCGTAGAAGGTGATGGCTCTATCAAGGTCACCCACGCGCAGCATGACCTGGCAGAGCGGCTCTGGTGTAGGGGGTCTTTGAAGCAGTTCAAACTTATAACCATCGGGATCCTGCACATTCATTTTTAAAACTCGTCACACATGTACAATGAAGCAGTGGTCCTCGAAGGAACCCTGATCCAAAACAGAATACCCGCCTACACGGTGAGCAGGACAAGTATATTCGTCATCATAGTCCGAGGTGAGGCGAAACCATTGAAGTCAGCTTACTGCTGTCAAGCACAGCTCTCACCTCACATAGACAAACAACGAGAGGGAGGTTTATCACAGCAGACGAAGCAAGCGAACAGGCTTTCTTGTAGGCCCCACATTCGAGTACCAAACGTGCCGAGACGAACTTGCACTATTGCATTCTTGCATAAAGGCCCTTACATTTCTATATTTTAGAAATAATCGAACTATGGAATGCCAAATAAACAACAGTGCAAGCAGACGTTCACCTTCCACTTTTATAAGAATAACAAAAAACTGAGTCCTGTCAACAGGAATTGCCAACTACTAGTAAGTGATACAGTTCATGCTTTGTTAGAACAAAACATCGTCGGCTGGCAACCCAGTCTGCATAAACTCAGACCATTGTTACTTTCAGTGAAGTGGAAAATAAGCATATATGCTTGCACTGTCATTTATACAATGTTCAGCATTCTGTGTCTAACGTATGATGCACGTCCCTGGTGTTTTCCGCCTCGTGAGCTGCACTAAGACTGTTCTGTCGTCTAAGTTTCAGACATGGGTACGTGGACTCACCTCCACAAATGCAATAACGCTTGTCCCACCCTTCACTGGCCCTGCCTCCCTGGTCACCTTACCGCCCTTGGCCTTTATCAAATCCACTGTCTTATAAACCTGCCACCAAGAACGACAAATGTTCCAGGACCAGGATCGGAAAGAGAACATATAGTATTCGAGCACTCCTCTCAATAGATGTATCACTAAGGTTATCAAACCATCTCCCGGCTTCCACTGCATAATACTGGGTAGTAGAGGTCAATAATGTACTAACACGTGAACGGATAAGGCAATGTAGCTTCTCAGCTGCGGTACTTCTTTCTCTATACGAAAGCTCTATTCTTCAACGCATATCTAGTCAGGTTCCGTTTTCATCAGTGATTCAAAGTGTGACTTCAAGTAAGAGACAAGCTCCTTTACAGCAAATTAGAGGAATGTAAACATATGAAAGGTCGCAGCACTTCAAGCTCATGAGACGTTCTTGATGCTCGTGACAAACTTACATCGTCCACAGCGACACCGAAGTGACCGAAAGCTGTGCCGAGATCATACTTGTCCACACCATAATCTGCAGCAAATATGCTTTACAAGGTCGATCAGGGATGTCATCCAAAGGTCCAAGGGAATATGACATCCAGTCCAAAATATTACAGAAACACTTAATGTTTAAATCTAACAGATTTCGTTCAGTATTTTCCAGGAGTTTGCCTGGAAATTCCAAAGCTGTGCCAAATTCAATTGCAAGAAAGGGAACAAGCCGAGTTCGAGGGGCAAAAGAGCGGACACCCACTGTATGTCAGCTCCACTACGAAATGTGAATCCTCCGGACCATAGCCGAGGAAAGCATTTGTGTATTTTTCCTCTGGAATGTCACGCTTGCGAAGGAGCTTCATACCCAGACATTCAGTATAGAACCTGGTCGCGAGAATACGATGAAAAGGACGGACCCTTATGGTAAGCACAGAAGCATTCATGCATACAACCGAATATAAATCTCACTCAACAGGAACCATGTGCTCCTCGTCTTATATTCAGCTTCGATGCACAATATATTCGAATGTGCATTAAAGCGCAAGCCAGAAGAGATTAAAGAAAAAATGCAGTTATCACATACTTAATCGTCTTGTCCATATCCCCAACCCGATACACAACATGCAGCATTCTCCTCTTATCGTTCTTCAGAAACTCTGAAATCTCCTCTGTTGTCATTGCTGCTGTAGCCGTCTCTCCGGCCTGAGCCATAGTTGTCCGCCTTACGACGACCCCTGCGGCCAAAAAAAAGCACAACTAATACAAGTGAACACGTGACCAGACAGCGCAATCGTGGAATGCACAAGAGATTAAAGTAGAGGTGAATCTGAAGCAGCTACTACAACACGAGAAGTGTCCTGATAATAACGATAGTTTTTTTTTTGGGACCAAAAACCAAAAAGGCAAAGGTGCAGTGAAACGAAGATAGCTGCGCTGGCACTCGAGAAATGGAAGATGGAGGGGGGAGGGTGAAGAGGGAAGGATATTCACAGCCGAGCAAAAGGAGGCATCCCAGTATAAAGGCCGTGCGGTTAGTATATGAACTCTTAGTCGCCATTGCTGCAAATAATCGTAAAACACGACAGTATCTGCTGTTCATTCATTCCAGAGAATTTAGGAGATGGATGAGAAACAATAATGAGCAAGATTAAAAAGGAAAATATCAGAAGGAGGGAGGTAGCTGCTGCGGGAAGACGAAGGCTATGCTTGATGTTGCCGGCAGACCTCACGAAAAATGGCCAGACCTCGGGAATGACATTTAAAAGAGAGGAGATGATCCAGCAACAGAAAAATAATGCAAAATTAGTTGTTCTTGCTTACTGACAAGTGCCTGCCAACATCAATTGATCCTCCTGCAACAGCAAGCCTGTCAGCAAAATGACAAAAAATAGAGTTCATCTCAAAAACACAGGCAATAAAAAACCAGCCCGGTGCAGATAGATCTTCAACCTGATGCTTTGCGCTCACTCCTCGACTGTGCAAGCGATCCACGAAGCCTTTCTCCGAAAAGACTTGTTCCAAATGCGGCGGACGGAATGCCTTTTGATGCCTGCGGAGCTGCCTCACAGAAACGAGCGCGCCGCAGCGCAGAGGAGAGAGCCGAGGCGCTGCTCAAGCTTGCAACCAGAGCGGCTGCGGCTGCCATAGAACAGCCTCCCCTGCAGCTTGAGGCCTTCCCCTCCCCCTCTCGCTCTCGGAGGGAGGGACTGCCACTTGTAAGCGCCGGAGTCACAAACGCGGAACTCGGTCCATGTTGGCCTTCCGTTACGCCGTTCTCCGTTCAAGGAGAGAACTGTAACGGGCGCGGCTCGCGCGCAGACCACGGAACGAAAGTCAACGGCCACGTCCGACATGAGGCCGTCAGGCCAATCAGAATGCACCACGAGGAAGAATGTGCCACTTCGGTTACAGATGTGGCGTTGACTGGTTTGACTTACGCGGTCAGCATGCCACGTGGATGCCCTTCGTCGACGCGTGTCCCTATGGGCCTAGGGGGCCCTCTCCATGCTGTAACAGAGGTAGCCAGTTTGTCGCAGTTCTATAGCTTTTAGTTGCAGTTCGCATAGAACGGGGCCGTTCGAGAGAATCTATGTGTTGAGTAATTTGTCAGCAAATCCGTGCAACTGGTGCCGACTGCGCCCCAGTTCGAACTCTGACGGAGAACAGCGAACGGCATGGGCCTATCTGCTCTAGATCCTTTCATTCTCTTCCAGGGGGGAACAACAACACGCACCCTCATGCGAGCATCCATCCATGTTCACGCCACAACAACAACAACACCAGCAAGCAGTGCATGCAGCAAGTTGGTCTGGCAATGAGGGAGTGAGTCGCTCGCTACACTGTACACGCGTGACGCGTGGCAGTCATTGTTTGCTTAGGAATGGGATACATCGGCATTGCATTGGGGAGGGGGGGAAAAAAAAAGAGACTACTTTCCTGACTCCGAAAAAAGAGGTATTTTTACCAAAACAGAGTGTACCGTAGTCGAGCACAAGCAGCAAGCAATCAGCAAAAGGCATGTCGGCGGATTTAGTGACCTATTCTAACTACTGGAAAGACCTACTGCCATAGAGTCACGAGCTACTTCATTGTGTAGTCGCTCTATCTATGTAATGACTGCAATGAAACACAAAAAAATAGACCGAGCGAGAACTGTCGACCATCTGTAGGCATAGCCACCTGAGAGTTGGTGATACGACGGCGCATGTCCTTCCCCATGACTCGGGTCTACCTCCCCTTATTCTGCACAGCATGATGATGGCAGCAGCATTACAGCACGAGCTGCTTCCCAGAGCCTTCTCCACTCTGTTCTCTGTATCCTCCACATCAGAAAGAATAGGACTCCCCTCTATGTACAGAGCTCTACAAATAAAACTGACAAGCCACCACACACTACTCACTCCAAACCTACTATTACCACGCAATATAAAGCTCCTCAGACCGAGCCTCTGAAGCCCTCTCCCTCTCTCCACCCTCCTCCCTCCACCCTCCTCCCTCCCAACGGTATTTACACCACACTGATGGGCGACGTCGCCACCTCCGCCGTGGCAGGAGACATGTTCGCACCCCCAAATGAGGGCCGCGACTGAAACGCCGACTGCCGCAAGGAGGAGCCTTCCAGAAGGCGCAGAGTCAAAGGAGAGGGCTCCGCCGGCGAGGACGACCCCAAGTCCGGCCTCTCTGCGCTCGTCGGACTGCTGCCGAACCCCTTCTCAGCGAACTTAACAGGGCAGCTCGGAATCGACGGTGTGGGGCGAACGAGACGGGAGCTCGTCGGAGATCGCGGGGAGGGAGGGGGGGGGGGAGCAGGCATGGGGGCAGGGGGAGGAGGAGGGGGGGGACCCATGCTGGGCGGAGAGGCTCCGAGCATGTGACTGTATCCGGACAACTGGGGGGGGAATGGGCACCATGGAAACGGGGAGAACACCCCAAATGGGTGCGGTCCGGAGGGATGAGGAAAGAAAGGGAAGCCTTGGTAGGGCCTTGCGCCATTCCACAACGTAGGCGCAGCCAGTCCATCCCCTCTGATGCTCATACCCTCCCCAATGTTTACAGGCACAGGTTTGTGTGGCTGAGGCCTTCTCACATCCCCAAAAAGCCATCCCCCACTTCTCCTTTCTTCATCTCGGTGCATCTCCTCCATCTCCATGTCCTTCTCATTCCTCTCCTCCTCATCTTCTACCATCGGTGTCGCCAATCCCATCTCTAGACGACCTGCTGCATACCTTCCTCCTCCCTCTCCCTCTGTCATCTGTCTCACCATGTCTTTCCCAATCCTCATCATCATCTCATGCCCCATTCTATGACTGGCTGCCGGATCCATGGGGGCCGCCCCCCCGTAGTTTCCACCTCCCGCTCCCCCTCCCCCTTCCATAGCATGCCTAAAAGGCATTCCACCACCGCCCATCCCTTGCCCATATCGTCCTCCTTCTCCTTCTTTCCCAGAGACAAGTCTCAGATTCAAATCTGTATGCAGCCCTGCCGCACCTCTCATATTTCCTCCACCACCACCTCCTGCTGCTCCATATGCTCTCCCCATAAAACTGCTCACAGATCCAAATTCAGAGACCAATCTCTGCTCGTAAGAGACGTTTTCAGGTGAAGAAAGTTCCGAATTCTTCTCCATGGGAACTGAAGGTAACCGATGTTGAACCATCTGAAAACTTTGGCCTCCGGAACTTCCCATATTGCTACCTCCTCCCTGAACAGATGGTAGCTGATACGCAGAGAGCCCTGGGCCAGGAAGTGGCTTGCCCCCGGGAAGCCCTTCAGGATAGGATTGTGATCTCCCAAGATCGTATGCAGAAGGTTGCGAGAAGATGGGGGCTTGGCTGTGAAGGTTTGTCACAACAGGATTTGTAGAAGTGGAATCTTCCGAAAGAGTTGGAAGGCTTGGCGTGCTCATCGATCGACCCATTCCTATTCCCAACTGCACAACAAAAGAAAACAAGATCCAGAAAAGTCTCGATGACATTCTTTTTTTCCCTGTTTCGCTACATAACCAACTACTGAATTGAAAAGTCCGAAACATGAACTAAATCGACAAAAAAACACAATATGAGAACTGGTTCCACAGACAGCAGAAACCGTCCTACTCCAACGCATGCAGTAGAAGTCACCCAGATCGGCTGAACTCCTTCCTGTTTGTGGAAACCTAAAAATACACATTACTAATTGAAGAAATCCTTCAGAAAACTCTACACAACTTTTTTTTCTATGTCTTCTATGTCAAAATGCACTTCTTCACTTCCTATCCACAACAGTAAGCACAGCGTCGCAACGCTCCAATCTGGAACGAGTGAAACAGCTTCACTTACCCCTTCGCTGCCAATATCGAACAAACTGGACCTCCGCTTTCGCTTGTTCAGATTACTTTGTCGGATGAAGTATTTCTGTGCATGACTTGCCACCTGTGTCGGAGTCCTGGTTTGAACAAAACTGCGAGAAATACCACGCCAGTCGCCCTTTCCGAGCTTGTGGAGACCGATGAGAAACAGTCGGTGCTCTTCCTCAGTCCACGGCACACCTGTCGAAATTAGAGAGAGTGGAAATCCGGATGCTTGTCAGATGCACAGATTCGAACGACCCACAAACACATACCTAACCACTAGCTCTAGTTGGAGGACAACCCAGACAAGAGACCCTATCGCCTTAACTGCTCGCAACACAAGGCAACAAGAATTCAAATATTACCCTTGAACGACACATCTCCACTCGCTGAAAGTTTTGATTCGATTTTTTCAAAAGAAAGATTTTAATCGTCTGAATCGACACAGCCTCTCGGCGCTTCCCGACCCTCCCACTAACCCAGTTTCCCCCTCCCACCACATCCGACCCCCAATCGGCCCTAACGCACACATGCGTAGGAAGACCCACCTCCCAGTTCCATCAAAAACATAAATTGGACCTCCGAAAAAAAATAACTCATCGCCCAAAATCCCCTAGTCCGGCCCAGCCCTGCGTGCCCTCCCCCTAGCCCTTCCTCTCCCTCCCTTCCCCCCATCACTCTCACCTTTCTTCCTCTCTCTCGTGGTAGCCGACGGAGGTGCGGCTCCATCCGAAGCGTACCCGTCCTGCCCTCCGTTACCATTCCCGTTGTCGGAGTGTTCCGGAGTCCCAGAAAGCACCGTTCCCACCCCCCCACTTCCCCCGCCTCCTCCACTTCCTCCTCCTCCCCCTCCCCCTCCCGCTCCTCCTCCCCCGCCTCCCCCTTCCCCCCTCCCTCCATAGTGGTGCAGGTTCCCCATGCTCGCCGACTTCCTCATGCCCTCATCCGCCAGCCGCACCCCGAAGATGCGAACACCGCGCTCGGGACACGTGCGGGAGTTGTGCCCGTTGTGCCCGCAGTGCGAGCACCTGCGAGTCATGGCGGCGGCGGAGGGGAGGGGCGCGGGGGAGAGGGTGGGAGAGAGCGAGAGAGGCGCGGGCCCACCGTGGCTCCTCCTGTTACTGTGGCTCGTGCTCCCGCTCTGGCTATGGCTGCCGCCCGGCTCCGCCTCCGCCCCTGGCATCTCTCCTCGCACGCTAAGGCGAGAGTCGTCGCCGGGCCGCCCTTAACAGAGGGAGCCGCTCCCTCCCTCCCCGGAACGGGCAGCCGAAACCTTTCACCAATATCTCGGGCAGACCGAAAAGAGATTCCATTTTTTTTAGTTTGCTTGGTCCAAAATCGCCCGAGAGCGAAAAGGAATCCGCGCCCGCCGCGGATCCACTCCCGCGCGCAGTGCACACGTGTCGGGCCGAGGCCGCCCGGTCAACGGGCGGGGCGGTTCGCCTTGGGATCCACTCCCCTGCCGCCAGGATCAAAACAAGGCATTTTCGGGCGAAGGGTCAGCGAGTCCGCGGGCGACACCTGGCGCAGCGGATTGGGCGACGTGGTCCCCGCGCCGCGACCGGATGCGACGGCCAATGGGAGTAGGGAATGACACGTGCAGTCACCCGGCCGCGCCGTGTGGCTGCAAAAAGACAAGAGGTGGCCCACACGGACATGTGGATATTTGGGCAATCCGAAATGTGTCCGGATGGATAATGAGGGTCACGAGGGCGCCACGTGGCATGCATGCATGGCGCGCATTGGCCCTGCACGGCGCGGATCGCGGCGGCTGCCAATGGGAGGTATTCTCGCTGTCGGCAGGCCCCGCGAATCATACGGACGATCTGGCTTTGCGTGGCTGAGGGGCGCAGAGGGCAGCCCGAAATCCGTTTTGCATGCATGCATGCATGGCACCGCGAACAGAACCCATGCGTTTGGGATAGGACCATGACAAATGGCCGTTGGATGTGCCACGTGGTCAAGCACCAGATTTTGACCGATGGATGGACAAGTGCGGGATGCTGATTTTGGGCCACGTGGCAGATTTTTCCGTTCGCACGTTCCCACAAGATCCCGTTGCCCCCCTGCGAACGCTTTGACGAATGGATTGGGTCTTTTCCAGAAATCAAATTTTCGGCGCTGCGCCCGTCTCCGTCGCCGCCCAAAGATTTTTTTTTTCTCTCTTTTTTTGCGCCAAACTTGTGCGGCTGCGTGCACCCCGCGCGATCCGCGCCAGCCTGTCCGCGCGGCGTCCGGATACGGCGCCCAATCCGCGCGCCCCCTCGCATGTGTGAACCTAAACGACAGAACGAGCTTATAAAGCGCGCAGGGGACCAAATTGCGCGTGACGTCACGCCGACCTTTTTCGTCGCGGTTTGCCGCCGGGTGGGGGCGCGGTGCCACCTGGCGCGCCGTTAATGCCAGCACGTGCCGGGGCGCACGCCCATTGGCGGCCGCCTCGCGTCCGCCCGCCAACGGCCTCGCGCCCTTTATTTCGGCGCCGGGCCGCGGTTTTTGGTGTCGGGCGGACCTGCCCGTACAGTCGGGCAGGAAATAATCGTTTTTTTTTTTTCTTTTTCTTTTTTGCGCTTGGCGAGGGAGTCGGGCGGTCGCCCTTGCCGTGAGGTGGGATCGATATGGCGATACGTACCGTAAAAATCTCGATATCTAAGCGTTTAACGGATTCGGTTACGGAATAGACCCTTCAAGCATGGAACCCGGGTTTGCGCTTTTGCGTGCTGGCCACGCCTGGCTTTGTGTCGTACACGTATGGACGATGAGGTCACATTGGCCGCTTGTCCTCATGGGTCATGGCCTCATGGTGCCACATGGTATCATGCTTTCATGGTTGTACATTGTGTCTTGGCGCATGCGCATACCCGTGACGGCCTCGCTCGCCATCGTGAGACCCAATGAAGGCCAAAACTCTTCCTTTCTTGTGCTCTTGGAGACCGGTCCAGTGACGCGCAGGCATTGGCTGCTCGCAGTGGAAAGCGGCCGCGCTTGTGGCGGAAAGGACCTCTATTTTGGGGCGGGACGCGCGACCAGGCACTTAAAAAATCCCAAAATTCCAGAGGGTCAACTATTAATGCAAATATTTCGCGTGGCAAAAACTTGGGAGCCTAAAACCACAGAGATAACATTGAACACTCCTCTGCATGCACAGACGAGGGGCATTGATGGGACCCCTCTTGGAGCCGTCCACCTCCCCAGCACTACGTGACACTCTAAAGGAAACTTGCTCGTGAATACTTCCATAATTTACAACAACCACCAACTAACACAATACTCCTCCCTAAGACAAATAAAGAGACTGAGGGAGCGAGAGCGAGGCACAGAGAGAGAGAGAGAGAGAGAGAGAGAGAGAGAGAGAGAGAGAGAGAGAGGTAAAGAGAGAGGAAAGAGAGCGCGAGAGAGCTACCCGTTTCCAACCGTGTTGGACAGTTTGGCCCTTAGAATTTCCAGCACATCCGCCATGTCCGGGCGGTCTACCGGCTCGCTCTGTATGCAGTGCCGCGCTGTGATGAAGAGCACCTTCGCGGTCTTGCGCGCCTCGCGGGTCTCCACGTGGCGGGCGATGCTCGCGTCCACGAGCGCGGCCACGTCGGAGCCCTCCTCGAGGCGCGTCTGAACCCACCCCACGAGGGGCTCCCCCTCAAAGCGCTCGTCGATGGCCCGCCGCCCCGTCAGCAGCTCCAAGAGGAGGATTCCAAAAGCATACACATCACACTTGGGAGTGAGGCTTCCTGTAGAGCACAGCGCAGAGGAAAGGGAAAGGAAGGGAAAGGGAAAGGGAAAGGGAAAGGGAAAGGGAAAGGGAAAGGGAAAGGGAAAGGGAAAGGGAAAGGGAAAGGGAAAGGGAAAGGGAAAGGGAAAGGGAAAGGGAAAGGGAAAGGGAAAGGGAAAGGGAAAGGGAAAGGGAAAGGGAAAGGGAAAGGGAAAGGGAAAGGGAAAGGGAAAGGGAAAGGGAAAGGGAAAGGGAAAGGGAAAGGGAAAGGGAAAGGGAAAGGGAAGGTGGGTTTCTTATTTTTTATTGGGTTTGTTAACGCCAAGGATACAGGCTTTGGCATGGGAATGTAGGTACGAAAAGGAGGGTTGCACCGACCTGTGATGAAGTACGAAGGGTCTATGTAGCCGTACGTCCCCATGATCCTTGTGGACGCGTGCGTTTGGTCCTCATTCAAAAGCTTTGCCAAGCCGAAATCTGCCAATTTCACGCGAAAATTCTGCGCATAGACCCATCGCCCCATCAAAATCAATGACCGTAATTTTCGCTGCAAAAGAGTCTGGAAGTTCAGAGAACGTGAACTGTCAGTGCTTCGCCTATGTAGGAGGACAATGAGGATTGTCTTACATATGATCAAGCTGCTGCGGAATCTGTATTATGTGAAAAGCCGCAGTGGGCTATAGACGCAGCAGCTCCTAACAGATAAACGTAAATATGTAAGTTAAAACGTCTTAGAAGAAGGCGACATAGATTACCCCGTCAAGAAGGATATTTGGAGGCTTAAAGTCACGATGAATAACGTTCTGCTGATGCAGATATTTAAGAGCCTCCGCAGAATCTAATGCAATTTGAAGCCTCGTCGTCCAAGGCAGCGGGTCTTCCCTCGGGGAAAACACTCCTGACGGAAAAAAAAAATCTGCCTCTAGGTCAGTCTCTGTCCTCTAAGTATCAAAAACTGAATGCAGACATATGTCTTCCAGGTGGAAAGATTAACTGCACGCAAAATAGTAAAGATTGGAAGTCTGCAGTTGGCCGTAGTGCATAAGACACGGCACTTTTATTGGAAATTCAAACGGACATATGGAGACAATCTCGGCCTTCAACTCATACCACTCGTTCTAGAAGAACGGCGGGTTCAATCTCCAAAGATCAAGCACGCAGTCTTGCAGGGAATCAATATGGATAGATACACTGAACATTTACGTACACTAAAAGAAACACCTGCACTACGTTTTGCTATAGAATCGAATTAGTACAACGGGGCATGTTAATATTCCCCTTAGCATGAATAATCCAATTGCCGACATCAATGGCATTATAGTATGTAAGCGTCACCCCGACAATGTCAAATTTTAGGTGATTTTCACAGTAGAATAAAAGCGTGGAACTCACTTGCAATATGCAAATCCAAGCTTCCGTTGGGCACATACTCATAAACCAGAAGCGCACGCGAATCTTCAAAACAATATCCGATAAGTTGCACCAAATGAGGGTGTTGAAGCTGCCCCAGCAACAGGACCTCTTTCTGCACACGCCACAGAGAAACCTTGTGAGGGGTTCGAGAGACACACCCTCTGAACGAAACCAAAACGGTAACAAGGAAACCCCGTTTCCCTTGCTCACTCTATGCATCCAATAGTTTCAGATAAACACTCTTCTTCAACGAGCGTAAGTCACAGTTGCTGAAAGTATAGGTTTTCCATGTTCAATCCGTTCAGCGAGCGTAAGCTCACTCAAACAATACAAAATACCAGATTCTGAACCAAACAAGAAGTTCAAGTGCAAGTCAAGGACAAGGCCTGAGCTTAGACAAACAATGAGGTCTTCGAAGGCCAATTCATCGTTCTCCGTCAGCTTCTTTATCGCCACCGGAATTGTGGCATGCCCTTTGGAATTTTCTATCATTCCCTTGAACACGGTGCCCACGGCTCCACCACCGAGCACTCTGTCTTTGGAGAAATTGTTGGTTGCAGCTGACAACTGTGTATATGTGAACACTTGCAAGGCCGCATGCTTTTCCTCCGTATTACAGTACTCTACAGCAGATATGCATGCAGAGGGAAGGGGTAAAAAACATGCACTCAAAATAACAGTCATCCAGCGTTTGGAAGCTCCTACATTCCCTTTCACCGAAGTGGAGAGGGACAAAATTCACAACTTTACCCTAACCTCTCAAAGCTTCATCCCAAAAACGATACCTTTATGCATCCCCCTGTCATAAAGGATCACAAAAATCTAAATCCTGCCTCTCGAATGTGATAGAAACTTCACTTTTGCAAGATCCTTCTAAAGTTCTGCAGGCCTCACCGGGAAGCTCCTTAGGTTTGGGAGGGGGGGCAGGGCGCGGCTGCGGAGGCGGCGGTTGCGGTTGCGGTTGCGGTTGCGGTTGCAGAGGCGGCGGGGCGGGAGCAGCGGTCCGCCGCTTAGACTTAGAGCGGGAGGCGCCCCCCCCCATGGCGGCGACCAGGGAGGGAGGGAGCGCTTCCTGCAGCGATTAGGGTTAGAATTAGGGTTAGGGCTAGGGTTAGAATTAGGGTTTAGAGTTGGGGTTAGGACTACGGTTAGGGTTAGGATTAGGGCTAGAATTAGGGTTAGGGTAGAATTAGGGTTAGAGTTGGGGTTAGGAGTTAGGACAAGGGTTAGGGTTAGGATTAGGGTTAGGGTAGAATTAGGGTTAGAGTTGGGGTCAGGACTAGGGTTAGGGTTAGAATTAGGGTTAAGGTTAAGGATGTGATTAGGGTTAGGACTAGGGGTTCGAGTTAGGGTTGAGTTAGAGTTAGGCTTAGGAATTTAGAAATGAGGGTTAGGGTTAGGGGTGTCATTAGGCCAGCTATTTAGCTGCCACGGGTCAGGGGCCAACAGGGCGCGGCAACTTTCGATAGCTTTCTGAAGTAAAATTCAAATCAGTACATACATCTCTGCGCAATATGCAGCAAACGCGAGATTTGAGAGTACTGGTTTCGAACTGGCTCGGTCGATTCGTGACCCAACCAACTACTGCCAATGGTTGCGAGCCATTAGATGTCCAACCGTTGCCGTCCCATGGTTTGCCAATGGTTGGCAAACCAATTTTCCGACCCACGGCACGTACGACCGCACACCGCCGCGGTCCTCGCTGGGGGGCCTCCGGCTGCCGACCGACATTCTCATCCAATCGGGAGTCGCCATGTCAGATCAAATTTGAAGTTCCACGCTGGCAACGTCGCCCTCGTGTTCTATCTCGCCCGATCTTACCATGTGGGTCCACGTGGACACCTTTGCTTCGTTTAGGGCGGAAGAGCAGCGTCACGTGGGCCGGAGCCCGCCACGTGGGACCGCAAGCAGCGCCAGACGGCCAACGGAACGGAATCCACGCAACTGGTTGGTGGGTTCCGCAATGCATGGCAGGCTTTCTTTGAAGTAAGAAAGCGTAATTTTTTTTTTCCTTTTTTTCTTGGAAAATGATACTTCGTCCCCCACCCCCCTTTATGGGTATCCCGCTTTTTCTTTCTTTCTTTCAATGCCACTTCCATTCCCCCCTCCTTTGAATATGGGGAGTGGCCCTTGTTCAACAACTCCCCTTCCCCTTCCGCCGTCGCTTGGCCTTCATGCGCACACATTGTTCAGCCAGGAGAGCCGCAGTATCGTATCGGAGTCACTACCAATACGAGTGCGATATGGCGGTATGCCCACCCCCAATTCCCGGAGCCAAAAGTACGGAGGGCTACACGGACACCGCCAGTTTGCGTAGACACACGTGCGATGGCGACTCTTGAGTGGCTGGTGTTTTGAGAGCCGCCAATCATATGTCGCCACGTCAGAACGGTGGCTGATTGTCAACAGTGCTATGATTGGTCGGGGGGCGCAAAGAGCGGACACGGGCAGCGACTGGAGGGAAGGGAAGGGGGGAGGGAAGGCAGAACTGCAGCGGCGGGAATGAGATGGGAGAGAGGGGGAGAGAGGGGAGAGGGGAGAGGAGGGAGGCAGGGAGAGCAGGGAGGCAGGGAGAGGAGAGAGAGTGAGGCGAGGAGAAATATAGGAGAAAAGCGAGAAGGTAACGACGAAAGCTAAAGACAGAGAGAGAGGGAGAAGAGGGAGTGCATTACTAGGTTATCGCGGCAATGGCGTCTGCGGATAGCTTGGAAGTGGGAGTGTTCGCAGAAGAGGCGCCGCAAGGCGGAGCGGTTTGGAGGTGGTGGGGAGAGGTGCGGAAGAGGCTGAGAGTCTCCGCCAGGGTGCGGGCGCTGGTGATGCTCAACTCCTGCGTGCTGCTCTATGGTGTGCTGCCCCCCCTCTCTTTGTTCTCGCTCACTTTCTCCACACCCCACCTTGCTCCCCTCTCCCTTCCAGCCACTCTCTTCACATCATCACAAACCTTATGGAATCGAAAAATCTATAGGATGATGATACCTTAAGGCTCCGTATATTTGAATTTTCAAACTCGTTGTACCTTTGGGACCCAAATCCAATGATTTGACCAGTGCAGCATGGAGGCATGGGGTTCCATAAACGCTGTGCAAGAGGCCCTTCAAACCTGGAAGCATTCAAGTCTCGCTTGGAAACATACGAAGTTGTAAACCCTCGTCAAACCCCTAAGCAAACGTAGCTGAGAACTTACATTCTCTCTTTGTTAATTGAATTTGTTTGCTGTTTTTTTTTTTTCCTAGCAAGCAACGTGTCGGTAATCAAAGATGCTGAAGTCTCCTTTGACCCCGCATTGTTCGGAGCCGGTCGCTTTGCAATTGCAACTGTGGTCCTACTCCCCTTCGTGAAAGAAGCGTTTAGAGACCCCATCGTGAGAGCTGCAGGAGCGGAGTTGGGAATGGTCGGAGCTGCCGGGTTTATGGCACAATCGTACGGCCTCCTCACCACGGATGCGGGGCGAGCATGCGTCATATTGTCATTCACGGTGTGTTGAACAATGTGCATGCATGCCATGAAGCCATGTTGTTCGGATGTGTCGGTCCAAGGAAAACTTGAAGATTTCATTCTATGTATTCATCTTATCATTTGCTTTCTTTTTGAGCGCTTGATGCCTCCAGAGGTACGGGTTGCAAAGAGAGAAACTGCTTTAGGAACTTCTACATGGTTTTCTTCAATGTTATTCGTTAGTATAGTTCTGAGTGGGGTTCTGACAACATTCAGGCACCACATGTGAGCATTTACTTTTCTTTTCTTTTCTTTTGTCAGGTTTGTAAGTTGCAGCAAGAGAGCCTGCTCAGCCTTCTCGTTGCGCTTACCTCCCCTCCTCTCCCCCTCCTCTCCCCCTCCTCTCTCCCTCTCGAGACTGCCTCCTGTTAACTCGGAGTGCGGCCGTGTGCAGGCGGTCGAAGTTCCCCTGCTCGCCGGACTGTTCGGAGCCAAAATTCCCAAAGTCACTTGGTTCGGGGCTGTAGCAGCAATCTGCGGCATCAGTCTGCTGGAGAACAGCAGCGGCCAGCCTTCTCTGGTAAGGTTGCATAAATGAAGAAATTAATTATTAAAGGAATACGCCCTTCACTTCCCTCCTCCCCCTCCCCCATTCTCCCCCTCCCCCCACCCTCCACCCTTCCCCCCACTTCCCTCCCTCTTCTTCCCCCCTCCCCGCTTCCCCCTAACCCCTCGCCCCTCCTCCCTCCCCCCTTCCCCGTCTCCACCCTCCCCTCTCCCCCTCCCCTCTCTGCCTTCCTCTCCGCTATACCCGCACGTCCTTTTTCTCGTTTCTCAAATTTCTCGGTTGTCCGTCTCTCTCCCAGCTACAGCGCCGCCCCCCCCCCCCCTTTCCCCTCAAGCAGAATGTACTCATGCCAGATTTGGGCAAAATGTCGTCGTATGTTCATTGAATTGGGCTGGCAGTGACAGGTGGGCGATTTCTGGATGATGGCTTGCGCTTTGAGTTTTGGAATATGCATGCTTCGACTTGACTATCATCTGAAGCGTCTGCCTCCCAACTCTGCTATGCCCTTCACAGCAATGCAGGTATGTGCAGATTCCTCCCCCCCTCCCGCCCTCCCTCACTCCAAATGGATGAGGTACTGCCTTCTTTGTCGTTTGTATGGTATTTGGTTTCCATTCACTCGTTGATGATTAAATAACATGTTCGTTTTGTGCAGTTCGCGGTGATCACTGCAGCCCATTTCGTTTGGATTCTGGTCACGAATCCGAATGTGCGAGGCGTTCTCCTCTTGAAAGAATGGCCGTTGACTTTATCGGCGCTCAGTTCGGCTCCATGGCTGTCTATGGCGTACACCGGAGTGCTCTGCACGGCCTTGGCCTGGTCCGTGGAGGTGGGCATCCCCCTTTCTCTCACTTCATTGCTGTTTTTGTTTACCTGAGACGGAATTCAATACTTTGAGCACAACCTATTCTGCTCAACTGATTGCGCTTATTCTGCGCCTTTCAGACTCTAGCTTTCAGGAGCATTTCAGCCACGGAGGCAGCCATGGTGTACAGTTTGCAGCCTGTCTATGGCTCCATCTTCGCATGGGTCCTGCTCGGAGAACGCTGGCCCTTGCGAGGATGGGTCGGGGCAGGCCTCGCGCTTGGTGCGCTCTCCGTCTCATACTCCGCGCTGTACCGCAACTTGAACCGCACCTTGTGTTGAGCAAGTTTAGCGCAGGTCACCTGCAAGTCTACCATCGTCCTAAGCAAGCTTGGAAATGTGATTTTTAAAAGCATCGGCCCTTTGGTGTTTGATGCAGGAGGGAGTCTGGCCATTCAAGTCTTTGGAAAAGCTCCGGATCCGGAGGGGAGCCAGAAGCCCTCCATAAAGTCAGTCGCCATGGCAACTGACTTTATGGAGGGCTTCCCTGCGGACCTGCCGCGGGAGGACTCGCCGGATAGGGGCACGGAGCTGACGCCGTTTTTAGTGGCTTCCGAGAGCGATGGCGGCCATGGGGAGGGCTGACCCCAGAACCAAAAAACCCTAAAAACCCTCAAGAGGAAGCCCTCCGCGAGCAGCCGCCATGGCCGCATCCAATTTGGGGCGGACTGCCACTTGGCACAAGCTGATTGACCCTGTCTCGCCACGTGGAAAATCAAGCCGTGAGTCTTCTCGTGCGGCTGAGTGCCGTTCTCTGTCCTCCGTTAGCCGATCTCCGTCAGACGATCTAAAAGTTGGCCACAAGGGAGACACGTGCCGCAACGGATCGAAGCAAATGCAAGATCTGCGACCAGAATTATCTCGGGATTCGTCAGATCCTCTCAGAAGCTGCCACGTCGCAGGGATCCGCTTGATGCCCAAAACCGGCGAATCGAGGGTTGCCGGCGCATCGCCGTATGACGGCCGTATAACTTTTCGTACAGCCACCCGTACGCTCCGTCGGGTGGGAGGCACAGTCGTTGGCGGCGTCGCGCACCTCGCTGACATGTCCGCGAGGCGGCCACGTGGCAGGCGGGCAGTCGCTCGCGCGGCCTCAGAAGACGTGTGAATGTCGGCGGTTGGAGCAAGCTGACGTGGACTTGTTATGTAGGAGCCAATGCTGCCACGTAGGTCAGTAGGTATGTCCATGGCAGTTCGGGCGCCGCATGGCCATGTCCGTGGGTCGTTGTTAGCAGAGAGGAGTTGGGTTGGCCGCACTGCGACATGGCCGCCTGCACTTTGACTCTATGTATGTATGTATGTGTGTTTGTATGTATGTACAGGGACGTCTGCGGGGGAGAATAGGTGCACCCATCCTTACAGTACATGAGGACGAGTCAATTTTTACAATGCTTGTAGTGCCTGTCTATTGCGGTCGTTCTTAAAATGTATGTTCAACTTTTTACGAGCCCCATAATAAAGCATGGCGCAGAATCACAAGCACAGCAAGAACGATGGTAGGGACGCACCTCCTATCGCACAATGTACACGAAAGCACTAAATGTTACGTAGGTTCGGATACCACGTCCATGTACATGTTATTGTGCTGTAGTTGGCGTCAGCGCGCCGGGCCGCGGGAACTGCGGTCCGTGCTGCCACGCAAGGCCACGGCCGTTGGCGACGCTTTTGATGACGTCATACAATCGGCCAAAAGCGAATCGGTACACTGAACCTGACCACTCTCTTGAATGCACTTTCCGAGCTGACGTGGTCGGCATCCGCCGGTATGCAGCGAAATACATTGCCCCTGGTCTGGAAGTGTCCAGGTACAGACGAACCCATTCACACGGGTCGAATGAAGCCAAGCAGGCGGGCCCAACGCTAATGTGCCGGACAACGGAACTGCGGTCGGGCATGGAACCTGGCCGGTGGGCCGTTGCCGCCAGTGAGCTCATTTATTCCCTTCACACTCTCTCTTCCCTTCCGACGCTTTTTTAATTTTCCTTACAGACTAAAGGTCGCTCAAATTCATAAAGTTCTCGCAGAATTTGACCTGTTCAAGTACATTCTTAAACCATACCTTCATAGCGTGAGGAAACAAAAAAAAAAAAAAAAAAAAGGGTAATTGCGGTAAAGCATGGGCGTCCCCGGCAGCGCCGCCGACGTCTGCAGAGGAGGGCGGCGGAGGGCCTCTCTGGAGCCCACGTGGCGCGCGTCCCGCGACCCGCTCACGGCCGCCTACGAGGAGTGCTTCGCGTGGAGGGACGCCGCGGAGCAAGTAAGGACCGCACCGAGGCCTGCTTGCTCACTCGCTGGAAGGAGAGATGATGCATGGGACATTGCATGGGGATGCATGCGGATGTGACCGAGAGCGGGTTTGGGTCGTCTGGTTGTAGACATCCATCGCGCAGCGGACTCACTGAACAGGAAGAGGCAGTGCAGCCTTTGAGGCCGACACGCATCTTTTTTAGCTCAGAGTTGCTTTAAAAGCAGGCAGGAGACTAGTAGGACCGGAAAAAATTGGGGCAGAAATTTCCGTCTCATATTCCGCATTTGTTACTTCCCTCGCTCATCCTTTCCCTCTCTCTCGCTCTCTTTCTTTCTGTGTATTAGTCTGTTTAATCATGGCTCTCACCCCAGTCGCTGCCTCCTTCCCCCTGCACCAGCTCCCCGTAGTTCTTTTTCCGGCAATGCCCCCTCTGCCTCTTCTCAGTCCTCTCCTCTTCTTCACTACATCCACTCCATCCCTCATCGCCTAGCGTATTAAACCTATGCCCCAAAACACCTTCCCTCCCCGCCATGCTCTCCCTCTCTTTAAACTCTCTTCACCTCGCTCGTTTTTTCCCCTCGTTGCTCCTTGTCCATCTCTCTCTCTGCCCTCCCTTCTCCGTGTTTTTTTCTTCTTCCCCTCTCCCTTTATCGCCCGCACTGTCGCCGCCCTCCACCTCTTGCTTTCGCTTCACCTCAATACCTCCTCTGAATCATCGCCTGCCCGTCCCTTTTTCCCTACTCTCCTTCTAACAACTTTTCTCCCCTCCCTTCCACTTCTCCCTCTTCTCCCCTCTTCCCTTTCTGCACCCTCCATTTCCCATTATGGTATTCCTCTCTCCATTCCTGTACCGCGTCATTTTCGAAGTGGAGCAGTTCCACGCTATGAAGATACCGAACAGTGCGAGTGAAATTATCATATCTTAATTAAGCTTTGACTTCAAAAGTAGACTACATTTGCGCACTTCATCATGCAGCAGCTTATCATGGTGCTTCGCATTTTTCGTTCAAGTTCCGGTTCACACAATGATTGATAGGTTCTACATAGGGAACACTAATTAGTTTGTTGTTCACTTGCATGTTTCCTATGAAATTGGCGCAGCTCCCATTTGAAGATGGCAGGCCGCTCTATGCTGTCGTTTTCCGTTCTATCCGGAAGGTTGCTGCAGACACTGCGGAGTTGTACGCAGCAGATGCGGCGGCGCATGAAGAAGCCCTTCTTGGAGGCGGATTATTGAAGGTATGTGAAACAATACCCTCTCTCGCTCTCCGTCCGCCTCTCTCCCTCTCTCTCTCTCTCTCTCTCTCTCTCTCTCTCTCTCTCTCTCTCTCTCTCTCTCTCTCTCTCTCCTCTCTCTCTCCTCTCTCTCTCTCTCTCTCTCTCTCTCGCTCTTGCATAAGTATTTTATTTCCTTTGTAGTTTGCCTCCCTCGTTTCGTTCTTACCATTTTTATTCGGAGCTCGGTAACTACCATGGCATTTTGATCATGCACAATGGGTTATCTCCCGTGGATGACTAGCATGCATGCATGCACGGAATTTACAGCAGCCCGCTCTGTGCATGCCATGCATGCAGTATTGGTACGGCGCGATGAACGAGAGACGGGAAACGCTCGCCACGTGCATTTGGTCCTCGAGGGAAGCCGCCAAAGCCGCGTTGGGTCGGCCCGCCCACCGACGAGCCATGGCGCTCGCTGCGAGCATGTACGACATGTACACGTTGGAGCGGTACTGGATCTGGAAATCGAGCAGGGAAGAAGAAGGCCGCGGGGCGGGCTTGGTATTTGAAAAGATTTGAATTATTAACTTGAGATATTAGGACGAAAGGCTAGAAAGGAATACCAAAGATTGGTCTGGGGTTGGTTTAGTTTGGGGTTTTGTAGAATTTGAATGCTATTTGGGATAGCATGCACGAACAATGTAGCATCAACCATGACAATGGTCTCGTCTATCTTCGAACTGTATTGAGAAAGCTGAAAGGGATGACCAGATTAACGCATCACGTTTGTCGTAGACGGTTGCCAATGTTGACATTCCAATATTATTTTTTTTAATCATATCCAGTGCCTTGATTATTTAAAAAAGTTGCTTCTGTTTTTGCTTTTTCTTTTGCTTGAAACAAACAAAAGGAGGAAGAAAGATAAACAAGAGGAGAAGAGTAGAAAGTGAACGGAGGACAAGGGACGAAGGAAGGAACAGCGACAGAGAGGCAGGAAGCCAGCGAAAGGGAAACGGAATCGAGTGAGAGAGACAGGAGGGCAGGGAGAGAAGAGAGAGCGTAAGACACACAGAGTAGAGGAGTTGTGGAGAGGAAACCCAAGAGAAAAAAAAGGTAGTGAGATTGGGACGAAAGAGATCGACTGAGAAAAAAAGTGAGTAAGACAGAGACAGATTGCAAATTCAAGGACGACAGAGAGATTTCAGACTAGAGACATGTAACGGTCTGCTCGAGCAGCCGGTCAGTGCTGCCATTGCGGAGCAGTCCTGCACCATTTGCTAGAATAATGAGTAAAGCTTGACTAACGATCCAGCAAGTTCGAGTTGTCGTAGGAGAGGGAAGACGAGGGGAGATCGATAAGGAGAGAGGGAAGGTGGGAGGGAGGGAGGGAGGAAAGAGGGAGAGGCGGGAGGGAGGGAGGGAGGGAGGGAGGGAGGGGAGAGGAGGAAGGGAGGGAGGGACGAGAGAGTGAGGGAGGGGAGAGGAGGGAGGGGACAGGAGGGAGTGGAGAGGAGGG
>CM074816.1:2283157-2312423 GCA_037447605.1 Zygnema circumcarinatum
ACCTCCCCCTCCCCACCTCCCCATCCCCTTCCCCCCCCTCGCTCACCCCCCTCTCTCTCTCCCCATTTCTCTCTCCCACCCCCTCTCACTCTCTCCCTCTCTCTCTCTCGCTTTCTTTCTCTCCTGTCAGTGTCGTGTAGTGCCTTCAAGAGTTCTAAACTTTCGTTCGCTTAACGGCCTCTAGTCATCCTTCTCCGTCTATGTCGCCGTATTTCTACCCTTGCCAATTCACTATTCGTCAGGTCGCTCCCTCTACAACCCCTCTCGCCTACTAACCCTGCCTCTTTCCCCTTCCCGCTTTTTCCAATGCTATCCCCCGTCCTTCACCGCTCTCGCCTCGCCTTGACTCTACTCTGATCATCCCACTTCTTTCTGTCCTTCACTGCTCCCCACTAAATCCCCTCTCCGCCGTTTCCATCCTCCATCCTCCCCCGTCTCTCCCTCCTTCCCCCCTGCCCCTCCTTTTACCACCCGGTTCTCCCCACCTCTTACTTCTTCTCTCTGCCCTCTTTTTTCTCTCCACTGCCCTTCCTGCCGTCTTCTCCTTTCCGATTTCCCGTCTGTTTGGTCCGTTCACTCCAGACCTTTCTTCGCCGTTATTCGTCTTGCCTCTATGATCTCTATTCTCCGCCAACTCCTTCCTCCTCTCTCGCTTCTCCCTCCTATGGGAGCTCATCGCTTCTCCGCCCCCTATACCCGTTTCTTCTTCTTTTCCTCTTTTCCACTCTCACCCTCTGTACCCCTGTCGTCCTTCTCTCCCTTCAAGTCACCGTTCCTTCGTCTCTTCCCCAGCCCCTTTTCTTCCCCTCTCTCCTCTTCCCTCTCATTCTCCTCTCTCCTTTTGCCCTGGGCCAGCTCCTCCATTCCCCCTGTTCTCGCGCCCCACCAAACCCTTCTTGTACTTTTGTCTGTCCCGTTCCAACTCGATCTCGATCCTTCTTTTACTGTTTGTTCGTATCTACTCTGTTTCATCATTCTGATCTTTTCTACCACCACACCTCCACCTGACACCACCTAGTCATCTCTTTGTTTAAACGCTTGCGTTACCAATGTTGGATCTTGGTCCAATTGCAGTTTAAACGGAAAACTATTTCTGCCTTTAAGATTCGAACCCTTCAAGGATGCGTCGCGCACTGTCTTTAGAAATCCGCGCAGGAGGATTAGGATGTGAAGCAGTACAAGGAAAATCGGAGACAAATCAGCTTTTATCACTTCATTACAGAAACTTGCCATGGCGGCGCATGCAATCCCTACTTTGCTCCTACGCGGGGCTTTGTATCCCAACACCATCTGTAAACAAGGTGTTCCTTATGTTTTTCGTTTATTCCTTGAGACTATTTCAGGGATCCATCTGATGGCGGCAGCGTTCGCGGTTTGTCTTCGCCTTGGCCCAATGAGGCCTTTCGTCCAAGTCTCGGCTTTTTGGAGAAGATTTGATCGTTCAGGTAGAGCTACGTATTTCTATTTGAGTAGTTCTGTCCTTGGTGTGAACATAACTATGAGATAGAAGCTTCGAAACACATAGAACCGGCAGCATCATGGCGTGATCGTTGCTCTTTACATGGCTGAGTAGCTCCAAATAAACTCCTCCCTGTTTCAGGATTTACAGAATGTGATCCGGGGCTGTAGGGCCTGCACAACGTTGCCTCTCATGGTTCAACCCACCCGCTTATCACGAAACCACGAGGAAAGGTGTCGGAAGTCAGATATGTGCAAGAAAGGAGAGAACGAAAAAAATGTAAGCAAAGGGTAGGAACAGAAGAAGCCGGTTTATACGTGACTGATAAAATAAAGGCAGGGAATCTGGGATTAAGGGAGAATAGACAAAAAAGAGCGGCGAATACGAGGAGTGGGAGGTGACAATGAGTGTCAGGGAAAATTGAAGGACCGAACAAGGGACAAATGATCAGGATTCCTGAGAGACGAGGCAGGGACAAGGGGTTCAGGAGCGTTGCAGCCTGGAGTATAACGAGTTAAAGAAAGGTGAATCAAGGAAACAGAGAGAACGAGAACGGCTTCGAGGAGGAAGGGGCAGGAAGGGGAAGGGGAAGATGGCCGCGAGAGGTTAGGCGTAGAGTGGAGAAGGACGAGGCTTGAACGAACATAGGAGAGAGGGAGGAGGAATCGGAGCGATGACGGGAGTGGTGAAATGGACGGTGTTCGCGCAGGAGAGAAAAATGGTTGATCTGAATACGTGTGCAATGGCGTAAGAGTGACCGGGGGAGAGTGAAAGAGAGGCGAAAAGGGTGGGAGAGAATGTGGACTTAGCATGACCTGACACCTTCGTTTCCAAGCCCATTTCCGTGAAACTCTCTCTTCCTCACACGCTTGCCACTTTCTCTTTTAGATTGAATCTCCTTCCGCTCCTCCGCCTCCTGCTTTAGCGTTCCACAGCCACCTTCTTGCGCCCCATGGCCGGGGCCACTCGTTCTCTCCCTGCGTCTCCATATTACGCTCTTATCTCTCTCTAATCTCCTTACACCGTCTCTCACTTCCATCGCACGGCTTAAACTCTCGCTTCCATTTTTACGGCGCGTCCTGCTCTTGCCTTTTATTTTACTCTCATTTCTACCTCTCAGTCTCTCTCTTTCCTTACCGTATTTCTATCTCAGTTTTCCTCTCGCTGGTGTAATCTTCTCCTCTCCTTTGCTCTCGCCCACAATACATACAAACCGTACCGCCACTTCTTACCTCCCTCCCACTCCCCCTTAGCTCCATTTTCCCCGCCTCTAATCATCACGTTCTAAAATATAATTCTCTTCCCTTTCCCCACTCCCACTCCCTCCATGCTTCCCCCCTCACTCTCCTCCACCTCTCCCCCTCTCGCCCGCCCGCCTGTCCTCAACCTCCTCCTTTCTTCGCTATCCCCTCTCCCAATCCCCATCGCCATGCTTCCCTACTCTCCGAACATGTCGATCATTCCAGGATCCACCGACCAGGCATGGCTGGCATCACGGTCCCCCCTGCGCCCTCTCCCTCCCTCTCTCCCTCCCTCTCTCCCTCCCTCTCCCGCCCGCCCGCCCGCCCGCCGCCGGCTCGGACCGCGTCCCCGCGCCGCCGCGAACCGCTGCGCGCCAAAACTGGTTGGACGGGCCGCCCACCGACCTACCAATGTGGACTGACAGCACCGACCTACGGTAAAATAGGGTTTTTAGGGGGCCGCACGGCGGACGCGCCAACTCGCCGGCCACTCCGCGCAGCGCCATTGGCCGCTGCGCTGGCCCGCGCGACGCGGCCCCCCGGGACCGTCCGATGGAGAAGTGCGATCATTTCCGACCGTCGATGCGTTTCAGATTGCGCGCCCGTGCGTCTGTAAAGCGCCAAACTGGCGGCCCCCTCGCCCACCGCGCGTGCAAGTGGTCGCCACGCGTCCGCCACACGCCTCGTCCGTATGGCATGCGCTTCGCACGCGCGGGTAAGGGCCCGGAGGCAGGGCCACACTGCCACGTGTGCAGCCACGCCGCCGCTGGCGGAGCATCGCACGAGAAGCTCGCGCAAGATGCCGCCACGTGTCGCTTCCAGCCGTCCACGCCGGCCAAGCAGCGGCGCGAGCGCCAACCGATGCTGCGACAAAGCAATCATTGCGGTGCGTGACTCGATTGGCCGGATCCGGATCGGATTTGGAGTGTACAAACGGCCTTGTGTCCGTACCGTCCGGTCCTCGGATCTGCCAGTCACATCTTTACGGAACGCAATGATGGAAGGGGTAGCGTACGGAGGGGGAACGCGTGTACGGACGACGGTGGTCCGGCCTTCCGGTCGGCGCCTATGGCCAAGTGCCAACCGGCTGACTCCACGGCCCGCGGTGGATGTACGAACATTTTGGACGGACACGGACGTCGGCCGTCCCGGTTGCGATGGAGCGGTTGGCTGCGGTTGCGGTTGCAGTTGCGGTTGCGCCCGGGGCAGGATGGATGGGATGTGCGTCGGACGGATGTCCTTCTCTCTCGCTCTCTCCCTCTTCTCCTCTTTCCGCATTCTCGACTTGCTCTCTATGCTCTTCTGTTCTCCCCCCCTGGCCTTTTCCCCCACCTCCACCCCCCTCTCTATCTCCCCTGTCTCCCTCCTCTTTCCCACTCGTTCCCCGCCATTGGTTTCAACTTATTGAAATTCCTTTATTTAAGCGTCGATATCTGAAATTTCAAAAAAAGAGAAACAGACCAGTAAACGCGAGGGGCCTCGTTCTGTCGGCCTTCACCTTCACTGCGCGCTGAAGTTTGAGTGCTACAGCCTCTGCGCTTCCCAGGACCAAAAATCGCCTCCTTTGAGTTTGTTGGTGTGGTGATGAAGAGGGGCGAGCGAGGCCATGAAGTCGTGGACGCAGATACTTCTTCCACCCTCATCTCGTCGGCCGAAGGGAAACCACGAGGAATACTATATATTTTGGGGAGGGGATGAGAGGAAGAACGCATGCTTTTGTATCGGGCTTTTCCTTTTCCTTTTAGCGTATGTGGTTAGACCCATGAATTGATTTTGTTCGGATCCGATTGATCTTTGGTCAACATGGGACCGCAGTACCGTGCGATGCTTTGATGCAGATGCCACGTGTCATACATGCACATTTGGTGCCACGCATGCACTCCGTGTCGGGGATGCATCACATATTGCATGTTAACCATGCACTGTATGTGGTCAACCACAGTTGGTTAACCGCTATTCGACCGACAAAACCGTACAATCACGGATGCGTACAGTTTTTTTGTACGGTACGGTCTGGAAACACCTCACGTCCACTGCGAGGCGGGTGTAGTTTTACGGCCAAGCGTTGTTTGTATGTGAGGCCTGTTCCAGTTGAATTTCAGCGAATGAGTACTCGCCACGTGAATTGTTCGATTGGCAGCGACGTGGCAAGTACCTATTGGTTCAATGCTTAGACTGAGTTGAACTGGGCCACGGCTCGTAGAGTCCGCAGCTAGGTCTTTCTGCCGACTAAAACTTCTTGGGTTGGGGTGAGAATACGTCATGTGCGAACCTGCTATTGGGCGTTGGACCCCTACTCACTTTGTCGTTTAGATCTACAGAAAACTCGGTGACGTAAGCCGGGCGGCAGAAAACCAGGAGGGAGAGGCTGGAGGGCGCGAGGCGGAGCAGGGCCGCCATGGCGCCCAAGAGGAAGGCCGCCGCCGCTTCAACCAGAGCGAAGCCGGCAAAGCGCGGGAAGGAGGAGGCCCGAGAGGGGGGGGAAGATGTAGTTCAAGCTTCAACATCAACTGGGACTGCGAGTATCATCATTGAAGCTTGGTACATGATACTGTATTTTAGGGTTCGTTGGTTGCTGTCTGTAGGGTTTTGAATGGAGAATTCATGGGTTCGAGAATGTATGGAATGCGCTGTAGCATGTGTCACGGTGTGGGTGAAGGTTGAATACAGGATGCCTGCTCGTTGGGTATGCAGTTGTGATGATTTTCAGTGAGTATTTTGTCTGCATTGGGCGCATCGCATCGACATTTCAATGAAAAGATATCGTCATTGAACTAAAATTTATGTTAAATCGCGAGCTCGAGCATACAAATTTTCAGATTGTATTGAACATTCCACCGAGGGAAAGCAATTTTGCAAGGGATCAAGGTGAATGCACGTTCACTGAATAGGCGAAACTTACGCCGCTTATCGATGAGAACCAAATGATCACCTGCAAAATAATGTCCTTTTAAAATATTTCTTTGTTTTTTTTTTTTTCCGTCCCGTTTTGATCATCCAACAGCAAGTCATGAGGTGCATTCAAAACTCGAGCAGCCAAGATGGAGAAGTTGCTCAAAGAGGCGGCTCCCGGTCTCACTGTCTCCATTAATCCGGAAAAGGTGCTCTTATCTCACCCAGCGTTTAGCTTCTCTTTATAATGCATTCAATCGTAAACGCGCACGCAAAAGAGGGGGGAGAGATGATGGATCCGAGGCACAGGGAGAGAGTATGAGATACAGTGGGAGAGGTATTGATTACAGTGTGTGTTGCTATGTTTGTATTTTTCCTCCCCTTTTGCTAACTTTGGCAGCCAAGAAAGGGATGCTTCGAGGTGCGAGATGAGTCAGGGACCATCTTCTTATCTCTTCTGGTCAGTACCCTTTTCTCTCTCTCGCTCTCTCTTTCTTTCTCTCTCTCTCTCTCTCGCCCCCCCATCTCTTTCTCTCCCATCCTCTCTCCCCCATTCGACCATGGGCTATTGAAATCCCCACCATCGTCAGAACTTAACCAAGCCTTTACATGGATGAGGGAGGCTCTGAATGGCCCTTGTTTTATAACCTTCGTGCCATTTTCACTCCGCAGGATATGCCGAGACCCTTCACCAAGCTGAAGGCTTTGGACCTAGAAGCGGAGGCAAAGGAAATTTCTGCAAAACTTTCTGAAGCTGCGGAGAAATCGTGAGGAGCACTTCACAGCTGAATACGGAATGTGAGCGTGAACTGAATGACCTTTTTCAGGGAAAGTCCGCAGACACCTGAAAGAGTGAGCATGGCGACCAGCCATGGCTTCGCGCTTACATTGATGTACTTCAGCATGCGACCTCCTCGCTCTCCCCCTCCTCCCTTCCTCTCTCTCCCTCTCCCTCTCCCACCTCTCCTTCGCCTGCACACTGCCTTCAGGCATTTCCTAGTATTCACAGTGCATGTAGGTGTGTATTATTTGTACGTGCATGTTCTTTTCCGGACAGATGATATGAAACTCGTGGTTGCCGAGAATTGTCGATGAGTTCATGGAAGTGGCTACACACTATTGCTACTTTGAGATGCTTTTTAAAATTATATATTGCAGTTGGATTAGGAGTGAGATATTGCTAGGATGTTTAACTTCCATATCTGCTTGACAGCTGTATGTTCAAGTATTATGAATGTTTATAATCATCCTGACAGTTAAAGTAAACATGGAATATCGTCATCTTTGCGGCGATGAGACGATGGAAACATGCAAGTGCGTATTTTTATCAGGAATGTTTGTTGAGTTGTGGCAATAACACTCTAAAACATGTGCAAGGTTCTGCCACGAGCGCATTTGTATTGCGCCCTCAACGGATACACCCACCCTCAAGTTTCCTCATCACGAGTACAAAAAACGAAGGGATGTAACACAAGGCCTGTTCCATCTATCGATGTAAAAAAACTTTTTGTCGACCAACAGCTTTGCTTTAACGTGCGAATTATTGGAAACCTACTTTTCCATGGAGTCAGCCTCGCAACAAACCAAACTAAACTGATTGCGACAAGAATTCCCATTTCTTCGTTTTCCCAAAATAAATAAGATAAACCATGGTCTCCTCCAGGTTTTATGATTTTTTTTCATAGGACGCCGATAACTTAAAAGGCCTTTAAGCAGAAAGCAAAGCCTTCAAAGAGACCACTTTGCTGATGGCGATGCCATCACTCGGAAAACCTGCACAGCAGTAAACCGAACAATCAGGTCACACGAACAAACCCCATCAAGTTACATTGGAAGTTCGTGACATTACAGCGATTAACAACACTCATGTTTTGACGTTGCATCCATATCGCCACCCCAGTAGTTAATCATAGTAATATTTAGAGGGGTGCCATGTTATTATGGAAACCAAAAATTGACAACCGATATGACCTACAGACCGACATACCAACCAACTTGCGAGCAGGCAGAGGCTTACCCGAGTTCAGAGAGCTTCTGGTGTGCCTCGGCGTAGTCACGGAAGAAAGCGTCCTCATCCTGCTCACCACATAAGAAAGTTCGAGCATTCAATGTTTATGAAAGTTCGAGTTCGGAAGAGCGTAGTTGTTTGTACTGAAGGTTTATTCCACATGCTGCAACATGGACGGAGTTGAGAAACAGATTCAGACTTGACGAACTATGTTACTGATCACACTTGTCAGCTTCATGTTCCATGTGGCAGTTATCAGCTCTAGGTAACGGCACAAACATTAGCATAGATCTCCACGTATTCGCGGAAGAGGGGGTCTTCCACCAGTGCCTTGTCCGAAGGGAGAACCAAAAGACCGTCGGACTCGCCCTGGAGCAGTTCCCTGCATCACTCAGTTCCCAGTTTCCGTTCCGTTAACACTGAACAAAACACATGTGTACAGTGTTGGAACCCAAAATCCAAAATCAGATATTTCTTCCCATTTTCTATCGATTAGGGTTTGAAAATGTGGAGAAGAACTAAAAAAAACATCAGAGTTAAGAATGTTTTTTCTCTTCTTCTTATTTTTTACAAACTTACACAAAGTAGGAGTTGTCGAACAGAAGCGGCTTCTTAGTCCACGCTCCCTCAAAGCCGGACCGCTCCTTGTGGGCTCGGCCCTGAAGATGAACGGAAATACGATGAGAAACTCTACAGGTACAAAGTTTCAAGCATACATGAAAACTGATTCTCCAATGGGACTGAAACTATGCACCATAAATATGTGCATAGCGCATCAGACCTCTTATTCCCTCTTCTCCTTCGCCGCCAAAATTCACTTGCACCATGGCCACATTGTGGAAATGCTCGAGATACAGATGGGCATAGAGAAGAAAAGGAGGAGAACAACAAGTGCAGAGAGTGGACTAGGGAGGGAGAGAGGGAGAGCAAGAGTGAGAGATGAAGAAGGAAGAGGAGAGTGGGGTGGGAGAGGGAGAGGGAGGGGGAGAGAGAGAAGGAGAGAGAGAGTGAGAGAGAGAGAGAGAAAGAGAGAGAGAGAGAGCGAGTGAGAGAGAGAGGGGGGGGGGAGAGAGGGAGAGAGCCATACCAGAGTGTGGGCACCAGAAAGGGCAACAATCTCCTTGTCGCCCAAACCCATGTGTCCGAACACATCACGGAGGTGGTCGGAACCTGCGGGGCGCAAAAAAAAGGCCTTTACTTCCCCTACATCTTCACCCTTGACAAAAGCAGGCTGCTTTATAATTCGATAAATGTTGTTAGTAATTGATTGTGTTTTAAGCCTTCTATAAGCAGGAAAACTAACTTAGTTCTTAAGTATTATAAATTGCTCTAAAGAAGGGAAAAAGGCGCACCCTTTGTGGCGTCAGGGAGACGGCCCTCCTCTGGGGTCTTCAACTCGTCCTGTCCAATGAGTAAGGACAAAGAGTCAGATTATTTCAGGCTTCGGACTGACATTCAAGCTATCAAAAGAATACTCAAACGCCGAATGTGAGAGACCAGCTCAAGTTGATCACGATTAACTAAAATATTTATTTCAATGCTGTAGTTTATTTGGTGATGTTTACCTTCCTGCCCGGGTTGAACTCAATTGTGGGTCCACCGGTGATTTCCACAGCCACAACACCCGCCAGCTGTACATTCCAGGTTCAAGAAAAAGCTGGGTCAGTAAAGGCATTGGATCCAACTAAAATAGTAGGAGCAGACGGAGGAAGTAACACGTACGGGCAAGTCAGCAAAGGGGAAGAGAGTGGGAGAGAGAAGTAGACCGATCGTCGGAGGGAGTGCGAGCAAAGGAGATCAAGGGGCAAAAGGAGGTAGAAGAGTACAAGTATCATAATCATAATCTGTATCATAATACCACACAGCCGACCTCACCATTCCCAAACACACCAAAGCCCCACCCCTTCAGGAAAGTCCGAACAGACTCAAAATCCAAAAAGTTCGCACAACCGCCAACGCCCAGCCCTTCAGAAAATACCCAACAAAATTATTTAAAAGAACAAACGGGCCGAAAGGACCAAGAGTGCCCGAGACTGATTAAGTGGGCCCCGTCGGCACCTGGTAGAGGTCGGCGTATGTGATGATGGGGAACATCTCCTTGACCGGCTCAAGGAATTCGACGGCCCAGATCAGCCCGGCGTTGGCGCCGTGCGCGAGCTCCTCGGCGTTCTTCATGCTGCCGTTGGGCCCGCCCGTCTTCGTCTTCACGTCGTACGTGCCGCAGGAGTGCCATCTGCACAAGGAGAGAGAGAGAGAGGGAGAGGGAAAGGGAGCGGGAGAGGGAGAGGGAGAGGGAGAGGGGAAGGGAGAGAGAATGTGAAAATAAGCCGACGCTTCAATCAATACACGAGCCAAACAGCCATCTACCAACCAGCACAAATCAAACAGACAAATCAAACAAATAGCAAGTATCAAGTTCACAATGTAGAGAAATAAGTCGGCATCCAAAACTTTTGGGCAATGCAGCTCTATTCTGCGGATCGGGACGTTAGAATTCTTTAAGTTCATTCTCAAAAGGGGCAAATCAACACCGCATATAAAGGAAAGCTGGCACAGAGAGAGAGAGGGAATTGAGGAAAACAGACAGGAGGGTGGTGGAGGGAGAGACCGACATGGGGGAGAGATAGCGAAACAGGAGAAAGAGAAGAAGTGAGGGAGAGAGGTAAGGCAGAGAGAGAGAGATAGAGAGAAAGACTTACGCAAGACGGACCATGATGGGCGCGCAGTTCTTCTCTGCACAGCACCGACAGAAGAGCAATGCCACTTTAATACACAACTGGCCTCTGTATCTCTCTCTCTCTCTCTCTTCTCTTCTTCTCTTCTCTCTCTCTCTCTCTCTCTCTCTTACTTCCTCTCCTTTCTTCCTCGTCTCCTCCCTCACTTCCTTCACATAGCATCTCTCGCTTCTACTTTTCATCCTACCACAATCTCTCCCTCTCACCCCCTCTTCCCCCACGCTGTCCTGTCCTTCCCTGTCCCTCTCGCCCTTTCCCTTCCTCTACGCTCCGCTCTCCATAACCCCTCTCTCTCTCTCTCCTCCCTCCCACTCTCCCCCCCCCCTTTCTTTCTCTCCCATTGTCCCGGACCTGCGATGAGTCCCCGCAGCTTCCTCGTTGCCTTCTCTATGGCCACCTTGTACTCGTCACTCACTACGGGGTAGCCCATGGCGGCGAGGTGAGGGAGAGAGCGAGAGAGAGAGAGAGAGTGTGAGAGAGAGATAGTGTGTGTGTGAAGGGGAGAGTAGAAATGGAACGTGAGCGAGCGGAGCCAATACTTAAGCCCAGGGGGACAACGCCTCGTACGGCCTAGATTTGGTGTAATAATTTACGCAATTTCCAAAGGCCCAGCCGCCCGGAGCCACACGTGCGGCGGGCAATCCGTGGCTGAAAAAGTGCCACGCAGCGCCTCTAAAGGGCGGACAAAAATATTTTTGTCGAACGGGCAGCGGCCTGATATTGCTTTTGAAGGATTTGGGATCGCCGGGCAGATGATTGAAATGTGTCGGTGGAAAATAGTCGATTTTTTGTGGAAGGACCAAGCGTGGAAATATTTGTGACTTTGTTCGGGCAAAGATAACGTCATGTTCGCGGGGAACAACCAATCACGTACGCACATCACACTTGCATTTATTTTGATTGGATTTGGAACCGAAAATGGTGGGAAAAATTCGACTTGAAATGTTTGTCCTTTGGCAGTAAATATTTTTGCGAGGCCGGTCTTGGGACGGCGCAGGATAAACGGCTTGTGGCGGACACGCGCTCGACGCCAACGTGGCGGCGGCTCTGGAACCTTCACCGGGACAAGACCAGTATCGCAGTAACAATTGGATCTCTGAAATTTACGACTTTCGGGGAAAAAATCTGCAGTTCTTTTGCCGGCAAGGCTTGATAAATTTGACCTTCCCCTATTGGAAACTACAATTTATAAAAGCCAATGGAAATTTGCCACGTGTACAATAATTTGACGTGGTCGCCAGTCATTCGTTGAGACTGCACTTTTAATTTTATGTTGGAGAAGTTCAAATTTGGGAGGTGGCCTTATTCCATCGCAAACATTATTTTTTAAGAATAAAAGAATCTATCGTGGCTGACGCTGATTGGTCGATGTCCTGAGAACGGTAATATCTTCAACGATTCGGGCACAAAAAAACATTCTATTCTCACCGCGGCCTCCAATCGACCAATGAGAGCGCGCCGTGACTCCCTTCACCCGTGCGAGAGGGCCTCCGGATGGCTCCGCCGCGCGTGGCTGGCGCGCGCCCACGCTGACTCAGATCGGGGGAGCAGCACCGACAAAAACTGCGACGCAACGCTCAACTGCTACCATTTTCATGAATAAATCAAAAATCCACCTTTTCCTTGCCAGTAAGATCATCCATGCTATAACTGGATTTCTACATGTGGTCCCAGTTCCAGTTCCATCCCGTAATGCTCAGTCCATCAAGGAACTTGACAGTTTCGGCTGTCGTCACGGTTCTATGCGTGAAAAGTTGGATTGTAGAACGAATTCCGGAACAGAACGCAGCGCGAGACAACAGGGAGAAGCAAACCTTTCCCTCTTCATTTCGGAGGGGGGCTCCGACTCCATATCCCTCCCTCTTCTCCGCCATCCCTGCCCTGCGCCACTCCCTCCCCTGCGCCTCTCCCTCCCGCCGCCATGGACGGGCCGCGGGAGGCGGCCCTGCGCCTGCTGGGAGACATGAAGTCGGCAGGTGAAGTTGCCGGGAAGACGGAGCGGCTGAAGCTCCTTTTGGAGTTCCTTGTGCGGGAGCAGCCGGGCCTGGTTTCGGAGTTTCTGCCCTATTTACTGGAACTGCACACTGACCCGTCGCCCAGCACGCGGGAACTGGTAACAAAGTGCGTGTTTCTACAATTTGGAGCAGTTTTTGGCATTGAGTCTGCACTGCTGTCGCTGGTTTTTCCGTTCTTGTGTTTTTGTAGGAATGTGCGATGGATGTCTTCCTGCAAAGAAACGGTAATCGATGGTCTAGCTTGGAGGGTAAGCAAGGTTCGGCTTCACACAAATTAGGGTTTCCGAGCAGTTGGCGGCGTACGGCTGTGCAGCTGTTTGAAATCTGCATCTTGCTTCTGACCTTTCAAATGCTCACCTTGCTGCATAGGATCATGGAAGAAATTGGCTCCAAATTTCCCCATTATGCAACGCAAATGGTTCCTGTCTTGACAACAACTCTTCAAGACTCGTCGCCCTCGGTTGCGAAGCACACATTAATGGCTGCCACAGTCATTTTCCGTACAGCATTGGAGCAAGTAGCCTTGCAGGTGTGCTCACCCTAACTCTACCCCTAATTCCAATACAATCGTTTTTCAAAACCGTAATCTTTCCATCGGGTTCTTCACCCTTATTCTGGTCGAATTCACGCCCTAAATTATGTATTGGAGACACTTATGTAGGTCAGAGTGTGAACCCTAATATTTCTGTTTTTGCCTTTATTCATTCTGGCTTGTCTTCAAATCCTAAATATTAGGCTTCTCGGTCAAGAGACTTCCGGAACTTCGAACCCTAATGGCGAATGGTTTACCGGGCCTAATTCAGGAGTTAATTGTTGCTTGTTTTCCCCTTTTTTGCAGGGGTTAGATACTGGGCAGGTAGACAAGCCCCTACAGAAGGCGTGGGAGGCTATCTATCCCATTCGACAGATAGTGCAGAATATGGTATTGCAGGTAACAGCGAAAGGAGGGAGGATGGGGAAGAGGCAGAGGGAGGAAGAGAGAGAGAAGAATACCGAGAGAAAAAGAGGGAGAGAGGCAAAGAGAGAGAGGGAGGGTGAGAAGGAGAAGGGCGGGAGGGGGAGGGAAAGAGGGAGAAGAGGGACGGGGAGAGGGAAATGGAGCGATAGAAAAGGGGAGCAAGAAGGAGGGAGATTTAGAGAACGACGGAGAGAGAAAGGGAGTGGGAAGAAGGGTATAGGTAGAATGCGGGGGGAGAGAGGGAGGAAAAGACATATAGAGAGGGAGGCAATGGGGTTGAGGAGTGGGAAATTTGTCCATAATTATGATAACTAGGTTAACCTCTTAAACGGCTTTTTCTTCCATGCTGGTACATTGGTCATCACATGTTCTAAAAAGCGCCTGCATTTTGGGTGCAGTCGACTAATGATGGAGTTCGACTACACGCATTAAAGTTCATGGAATCGGTAATAATGTTGTTTACGGCAGATCCGACGGCACCGTCACGACCTCCGCGACATAGAAACGCTGATGTGGCCAACGGTGACTTCACATACTGCCACCTGGCACAAATGGCTCACACCATTAAATGGAACAGGACTGTGAAAGAAATTCACATTTAGATCGCTCTTCGAAGGAATGTCTCTGTATGTTTTAGTTGGGAAATTGGACATTTCCATTCGCGAAAGAATTCCTCCGAGAGTACACGAATAATCTCTGTAAAAATATGTACCTATTATAAATCGATGTGTTAAGTTTAATGAGCACTCCACTCATGGGATTTTATCTTTTTCTCTGTCACATCACTAGTTTGAGGCAACGATTGAAGTGCAAGTAGCTTCTAAATTGATATGCATGAGAGGCAGTTCAGTAGTTTTGACGGAGCCTGAAGCACGCATAACACAAATATTTGTGTTGAAATCTAAAGTTTTCGCTGCCTACTTTTAGGAGATCATGCAAACCGTCGTTTTGGACTGTTCATGCAAGTTTTTCCAGCCATGATCTGTTCAAAAGCTTAGTCACATTCGTTTAAGAGACGCACAACGTGTAAGATTCATGCATGGAATTATTTACATTCTACATACATGTGTTGGTTTTTAACTAGGAGAAAATCGTGAACCTAATCGTCAGGACTCGAACACCGTTTCAGTAGATTAGCTTTTACGACGTGAAGCTCATGCTTTTAGGGTTTCAAGGGTCTTTTGTTAACTCATGGAGTTCGACTGGCCTTAAAGAAATCGCAGTTGTTAGACAATGTCACAGAATTGGCAATGAACTGATTTTTGGTCCGCTCAAATCCCCTTGTTTAATTGAAATTCACCGAAGTGTTTCAGCTTTCTTGCAAGAAAGACTAAAATTCTTATTCAGGGATTCTTTAGCATAATCAAGAATGCTTCAATACCCTAACTTTCACCGGACACTACCTTTCTCTGCCATTCTGTCTTTCCCCTCTCTCTCTCTCTCTCTCTGAACTTCAACTTCCACATGCTTCTAGAATATTATGTTTCCCAATTTCACATGTTACGGCATCATCCAGTGTCTCCCTTTCATGTAACCCTAAGAGGGGGAGCATCCCGGCTTACGCAGGGTCCTTAACTAAACTACGCCACGTTTCCCAAGTAATTGAGATATTAGGGTTCTGAACTGCTGAGGTATTTGATGTGATTAGGGTTTTGACCATGCAGATACATGGACCTCTGGTATGCAGGTAGCTTGCCAAAGTCAACTTTCAACATAGGGTGGATATCGGGAGGGCATCCTTCACTAGATATGGCAACTCTCGCTCAGGAGGGGAGTAAGAGTCTCGGGCAGCTCTTAACACTGTTGAAACCACCTGCCGCGGAAACCTTGCCGGGCCCAGTAGCCATTGTTTTGTTAAACAGGTGAGCCTGAAGGGGAATAATGGCATGCTTCGATAAATCAATATCTTTTCAGAATTCTAGTTTTTTCGATTTAGGGGTGACGTATGAAAGTGGGGAGCTTGAGATTATGGGACTTAAAACACATCCTTCTTTTTCATTCAGTTCCTTCAGCTTGAATCAGACGCACTCTACAACGATTTTCGTGGTCCTTCTTTTCATCATGGCTAAACAAACAGTCAGCGATTTGCCAATTTAAAACTTTGTCAATTTCAAGAGCTATGCAGTTTTTACATCCACTCCAGTCAGTTGTCCTATCCAGTTTCTCACCTCCTTACATGATCACACCCTTGCCTCTCACATTGTACCGCAGTCGATATCTCATGAGCTAACAAACCTTATACGCATACTCATAAGAATGTATGTCCTTTCGCATTTTGGTTCAGTTTGACGTCTATTGCTAAGCAGAGGCCGGTATACTTTGGACGAATTGTTCCGGCAATTATTTCTCTTGCGCCGGATTGCAAAGTTTTTAAAGCGGCGCAGCTGGTCAGCGTGGTCCACACATTGAAGACTGGACTTTTGGCATTGCTGAAATGCACGCACCAAAATGCTCTACCGGTATGTCAAATTTTACTCTTTCCTTTCTTTCGAACATATCATAAGAGTGGGTGGCACGAAGCGTTGGAGGGGAGAAAGGGAGGACGAGTAGGGGAGAAGAGAGGGAAAGCGGAGGAAAAGGGAGAAACAGCCATAATGTAGAGACTGGGAAATGGAGCAATAGAGCGAGCGAGATACAGAAAGAGAGTGATTGAGCGAGGGGGAGTGCAAGCTAGAGATTTTTCTCGCAACTTATCCAAGCTGGACCAGCGTGGCCAATCAAACCAGGAAATAGCTGGTAGAGAGAATCAGAGAGAGAGAGAGAGAGAGAGAGAGAGAGAGAGAGAGAGAGAGAGAGAGAGAGAGAGAGAGAGAGAGAGAGAGAGAGAGAGAGAGAGAGAGAGAGAGAGAGAGAGAGGGGGGGACGAGCTGACGTGAACATGTGGTAGCTCTCCCGCAGTGGCGAGACCGCCTGGCGGAGTCCCTTCGCGGAATGAATGCGGGAGAGTTGGCGGACTCAGCGCTGCGACGTATGGACAGGGCGGGACGCAATGCAGACCGATCAGGCAGGGAGCAGAAGGCTGCCAAGGTAGGTGACTCTCTCTCTCTCGCACATCTCGCTCTCTCTCTCTCTCCATCCCCGTTTTTCCTATCTCTCTCTCGCCCCTTCTCTCTTTCTCTCGCGAGCGCGCGCGCTTTCTCCCTCACATGAGTGGTTTCACTAATTGCTTGGGGACGTATTGGCTTTTTTGGCACTATCCGTGCCTAAGCATCCACTTGCATCATTCCAGTTGGCTCGACCACATTTCATCTCTCCACTTCTTTCCTTTCTCCGGACTTTCTCCTTCCATAGTCATTAAAGAACTCTCTCTCTCTCGCTCTCTCTCTCTCCCTCTCTCTCTCTCTCTCTCCCTCCTCTCCCTCCCTCTCTCTCTCTCCCTCTCTCTCTCTCTCTTCTGTCTTCTGTCTCTCCCCTTCTCCCTTCACCCAGGAGGAGCAGCCCCCAGCAGGGCCCGGCCCAAGGGAACGAAAGCGAAGTCTATCCCAAGAAAACGGAACGGGCCCGTCCGCAGTTCCTTCAAAGAACGGAGATGGGACAGCCGATCCTGTTAAGCGACAAAAGCTCGAACCGACCAATCGTGGGCCGCCGCCTGGACCGCCGACTGCTCAGCCAATCACAGCTCCCTCTACCGGAGGGGACCCTTCTGTCCTCTATGGAGCAGATAGTGGTCTCTCTCCCCTCCAGAGAATGGTGGGAATGTTGGGTCAGCTGGTAGAGAAGGGAGAAAAAGCCATGCCTTCAGTAGAGCTGCTTGTAAATAATTTACCTCCAGATCTGCTTGCAGATGTTGTAATTACTTATATGCAGCATTTACCTTTAAGTAGGCCGGAAGCAGGCGGTGGGGCTCCGGCAGCCATGGCTGCCGGAGGAGGAGGTCAAGAGGAGGGGCTTTCAGGGGAAACTGCACAAGTTCGGCGAGATCCGAGAAGGGTGAGTTTTCTTTCTTTCTTTCTTTTTTTCTTACCCTAAACCTCCTCCACCAATATTTTAGAAGGCAGGAGGAGGAGGAAGAGGAGGTAAGGAGGGATGGAGTTGCAGGCTTACGACGCTGGCAAATTTGGAGGTCCCAAACACCCAAAAGCCGGAAAACGTGGTTTTGAAAACCTTCAACTTCTTGAGATTCCAAAAATTAAGTGAGGAAATGCAAGGGGTATGATTACAGCTTGCCGTTTTATGCCATAAGCATGTCCCTCCCAATTTCTTGGGAATGAAAATGGGAAACCAAACACATGTACATATTTGAAAGGAGAAGTCCGTTCTATGCAGGACCCCCGCCGCCAAGAAAACCGCCGCCCCTCTCCCTCTTCCGTCAAGTCGGAGTTTGCATCAGTGAAGGTAGAAGATCAAGCCAGTCAGCCTCTCCCTCCCATCACTACCATCAAGCAGGAGTACCCAACAGAAGCATCCGGGCCTCTCCCTCCTCCTCCCTCCTCTCTCCCACCATTCTTCCCCTCTCAACAGCCCCATCAACCCCATATAGACCCCATCACCAGACTCCCCATCCCCTACATGTCCGACTCCTCTACCGGCCCTCCCCCCTTCTCCCACCCTCTCCCTCCTTCGGCAGCTCCCTCCCATCCGGTCCTCCTCGTTCCGAAAATAGAGGAGGATGATGAGGAAACTGCTGACGGAGCGTCCGGTCCAGCTGGCGACCTCGGATTGGACGGAACCGGTCAAAGCTCCGCGTTGACTTCTCTGGGAATGCCAGCGTGGATGGCTGCTGCTTCAGGAGGGAGTATGGGAGTGGGTCTCAACATATCTCCCCTAGTGGTTTCTGACGAGGAGAGGAAAAAAATGCGGAAATCGGCGCATGCACGGATTTTGGCGGCTCAAAAATCTTTGACTTGTACGGGTGCTTCCGCTCTTCGAATGGCTCTTCTCGCGAGGCTTGCAGTGGAGGTAATAATATGGATTTTTTAAGAGTTTAAAAGTATGGAATTTAGAACCTAGTAGTCTGGAATTTAGATTTTTTTTTTATGGAATTTGGAATTGAAGAGTATGGAATTTAGGTGGAGAGAAGTGGGTTCAGTCTTCAGGGTTAGGGTTTGTGGGTTTATTATGGGCGTGAAGGTTTGGTGGTTTAGGGCGTAAATGTGTGAAAAAAAAAAGGGGGGGGAAGAGAGGGGGGGAAACGAAATGTGCAGTTTTTTTGAAGTATGGAAGGTGCCGAAATTTCTTTGTTTTCTTTGTTTGCAAATGTGAATCATTTGGTAGATTTGTAATTTTGCTCCCCCCCGTCCGCCACCCCCTTTCTCTGTTTTATGAACTTTTGAGTGAGCAGTTCCCTTTGGAGGACGGAGTTCTCACTGAGCTTTTGGAACACATTTTGGCCGATTATTCGGCACATCAGGTAAAGCTTGACATATTATTTATTGCTTTCTTGCCAATCTCTTTCCCTTTTTCGCACTTCTTTTTTTCAGTGCTGGTAAGTTTCATTCTTTTTTCCTTGTCTCTCTCTCCCTCTCTCATTCACTCACTCACACTCTCTCTCTCTGTCTCTCTCTCTTCTTGAGCAGGGCCCCGACCTTGCCCTTGCTGTTTTATTTCAACTATTTTCTAAGTGCCACGACTTCGCTGCCAGATCACCACCTGGCACACTTGCACTTCCTGGAGACGTTACAAATGTCACATTCAACCCATATACTTCATTCGCCCTCTCCTTGGTAGGGATAAGCTTTCAACATCGCCCTCCCTCTTTCCATCTCACTCTTTCTCTTTCCCCTCCCTCTCCCTTTCCCTTTCCCTCCCCCCTCCCTCTCCCCCACTCCCTCTCTACAGGCATTCCCAATTCTAATACTTCTTCAATTTTTTTTGAGAAATCAAGAGCGCGGACCTTCCCCTCTCCTTTAACTCGTTTAACTTAACCCAGACTTGCACAAGTTTATTCTAAGACACAAAAAACTGAGTTTGTGCAGGTCAAAGGACTGCTGAAACTGCTCCCTCCCACAGACCGCTCTCTCCTTCCCCGCCTCCTCTGCGATGCTCCCTCAATCCCTCCTCAAGTCCTCTCCCTCCTCCGCAGCCTCTGCGTTTCATCGCTTCAGGAAGCGCCACCTGTCCCCAAGGCAGCCATGGATGGGAGACCTGCAGGGAAGGGAGAGGGAGAGGAGGGAGAGGAGGAGGGAGTGCCCATGGGGGGAGAGAGAGTGAGCCAGGCGTTGGTGCTTCTCGGGAACTTAACCATTCAGAGGCCGCCCTTGAGGTCCGCATGTCTAGAAACAATTTTTGAGGTGGGTTTTGTGTCTGTCTGGAAAATAGTTCACCAGTAGGATAAGATAAATAAATACATAAATGAGTGTGGAGTAGAAGTTTACTTGGTGGATTTATACGAGTCTCAAATAGTTTCTGCTTCTTTCCTTCCTGTTAACTGTTTCCATCAAAACCGGGGTTCAGAGTGGAAGGGTCTAGGGGCTAGAATCTACACAGTTTTCTGGGGCCTAAATCTATTTGTCGCATTTTTTGTCTGCAGTGCACACTTCACAAGCAAGAGGAAGTCCGCTCAAAAGCTGTTCGTTTGGTGAGTATACTGCTCATTACAGACTCACTCCCTCCCTCTCTCCCTCCTTTTCTCCATCCCTCCTTCCCGCTCTTCTTCCCTCCTCCAGTCTTCTTCCCTCCTGACCTCTCTCCAACCCTCCCTTTATCTCCTTCCCTCCCTCCTATCTTCCCCTACCCCTTCCCTCCCCTCCCCTCCCGTCATCTCCACTTCTCTCCCCCTCCCGCTTCCCCCCTCCGTCCTCCTCCCTCCCGCCTCCCCCTCCCCCTCGTCCCAGCCTGCTGCTATGCAATATATTCCATTGCAAATGAGCACTATTAGAATGAGACTTTGTGGATTATTCCCAAGAGTTTATTTGAACACGTTTTGTGGGGAGGGGTGCAAAAAAATTGTTGCAGGCTGTGAATAAGCTGTTCCAAATCCCCCACCTCAGTTCCGCCATAGAGGAGTTTGCTATCAAGCAGCTCCATCTCGTCTCACAGGCGCAAGCCCACTCCATGGGTCCTCCGTCAAGCCATGTTTCCATGAGAGATTCCGTTCCGTCTAAAGGTCTTACGGAAACTGCGAACCTTCCGGAACCTTCCGGACCCTCCGCTATGGAAGTGGATACGCAGGGAGGGAGCCACGTGGCGCAATCTGGCGCGTCGATTTCGGTGTCAACTTCAGTTGACCCGGTCGAAGCGGACGGCAGCGTGGACGAGGAGAAGGAGAATGTTGAGCCGTCCAAGGAAAGCGGGAGTGGGGCGGGAGGGGGGGTGGGAGTGACACGTGGCGCAATGACAGTGGCCGATGTGCAGCGCCACCTGGCGCTCTTTTTCGCACTTACAACAAAGGTACAAGATTATGGAGTTGTCAAAATTTTGAAGTCGTGGGTGAGGAGACAATCCGCTCATATTGAAGCGGGAACCATTGAGGAATTAGATTATATGAAATTGGATTCGAATTCCCACAAGAGGATAATCATGTGTTTCTGTCTGCCTGTTTTTATGACTGTATATTTTTCTTGCTCTCTCCCTCCCTCTCTTTTTCTCTCTCTCCCTCTCTCTCTCTGTCTTCTGTCTCTTTCTCTCTCTATTGATGTCGGTTGTGGTTCATGTCTTCGTTTCTCTCCACAGAAAGCGTCTCTTCTTGTGGATCTCTTCAAGGCGTACTCCATAGCTCCAAAAGCTACGAGACAGGTGAACCCCAAAATTTCCAGTTTCTCTCTATTTATGTCTTTGCATTTTGGCTTTGGAAATCGAGTTTGGTGTTTTGGTCTTTTTGGTTTCTGGTTTCTGGTGATTTGTGGAAGGGATTTTAAGCCACGTGGGCTCAACAGGTAATCATGAATCAAGTGCCGGTTCTCATCAAGCCGGTGGGGCCCACCTCTGAAGAGCTCCTCAACATCATCTCCGATCCGCCGGTTAACTCGGGCCCTCTCGTGCGGCGGGTGAGGCTACATCACTTTGGTTGTCTGTGCATCACTTCTGGCAGTCGCAACATACAGCTCTTCGTGCTTCAGCATGTGAAATATATTCAACCTCCTTTACGTGTGCTGTTAGCATGTCCGTTCCTTCCCATGAACCATCATATCATGCCTCGCCTCCTTCCTCCAACATGCTTCAAGCGGTGGTGGAGTGCATGCCAACGAGACCCCTCCATCCCTTGGAATGCGAAAGCTTCCTATTCCTATCTATACTTCTTCGTTTCCACATTTCTACATTCTATACCTCTCTACCGTTCTATGCGTTCCTAGACCCCCCCCCCCCTCTCTTTCCTCCTCCCTGTAAAGCATGGCCCGTGTATAGCGGCGAACGCGCGAAATTTTTGTGACCGTTGGCGCGCAGCGACGCCTTACGCGTTTTTCAAATTTAATTCTGTCTGACGGCTGTCGCACGTGCGTCGCATGACAGTCGCAGCGCGGCGACGCGCTTTCCCTGCGATTCGCACGCGCGTCGTCGGGCCGTGAGCGATGTCCGTACGGCGCGTCCGCGTGGCGCTTTCGTCGCCCGCGGGCTTCGAATGCGACGGCGGCGTCGTACGGCGTCGCTGGGCCGCTAGCGACTCCGTACGACGGCGCTAAATGAGCGACAATTCCCAACATTGTTTCGAAGCATGAGAGTTCAACAAATGTTGTGACTCCGCTAGGAGCTTCGGACCCCTAGAGGCCATAGCGAGTTGTTGAATGGAACGAGTGAAGTCATGTTGAGGGGTGTGGACGGGGCAGGCTCTGCATTGCTTGGTCGATAATGCGACGCCTTCGCCCGACCTAATTAAGCGCGTGCTGCATCTCTATAGTAAAAGGCCGCAGGTGATGATTGGTTGGAACTTACCATTCCTTTCCTTATCTGCTTTCAGAGCAATTTTTTCGTGAATTTGGATTTGTCTGAAGAAACCTCTACCTCTGCTTTGAAAGCCGGCAGCTAAAAGAAAAATATCTGAAGAATGGCTCTTGCAGGAACCGGAATATCTCATACCCATTTTGTCCCTTCTTTCTCGTGATGAGGTCAGTATCCCCCCCTCTCCTTTTCCTATTTTCTTTTGCCTTTTTCCTGCACTGTCAATTACTCTTTTTCAAAATTCATTTAAGTGTTAGTTGGTTCCATTTTAATTTCCCCTGTCCTTTGTTTTCCTTCCTTTTTTCCGGGCAGGTCCTTCCTGTTTTCCCAAAGCTTATGGCAATGCCGCTAGAACGATTTCAGGCAGCCCTCGCCAGAATTTTGCAGGTATTTATTTTCCCTTCCGCTGAATGAGAAATGCACGTTTTCAAATTTAGTTAAGTTGACTAAAGTTAGGATTTGGGTTCATAAAACAGTCCCTTTTGAGGTTCTTGCATGACGGAGATTAGGAGAGAGGGAAGGAGAATCTGAGAATGCCAGCTTGCATTCGCCCATTGGCTGGCAGGGGTCTACACACAGCGGACCCGCTCTGACGCCTGCTGAGGTCATCATTGCTGTGCACGGAGTCGATTCACAAAGAGACGGCTTGCCGTTAAAAAAGGCATGTCGCTTCTTATGCCTTGATAAAAAAAAATTTCTGCTTATTTTGGCACTGGCACATCTCTCCCACTCGTTTCTCCTCTGCCTCTTTCCCTCTCTCTGTCTATTTCTCGCTCTCTGTCCTGCTCTCCATGATATTCAATTCCTATCCTTACTTGACAACTGCAGATAATGGAGATCTGCACGGCCTGCTTGAACCAACGGAGCGTTTTTACACACCAAGTGTTGGCGAAAGCGCTAAACCAACTGGTACAACCTCTCTCTCTCCCTCTCTCGCCCCCCTTTCTCTCCCCGTTTCTCTCTCTCGTCCTCTATCTTCTCTCTCTCTCGCCCTCTCTCTCTCGGCCTTCCCTCTCTCTCCCTCTCTCTCGTCATCTCCCTCCCTCCATGAGCAACTGCTCCACGTAGAGCGGATATGAATTGGCAAATCACAACACGTAACGATAATACGACCATTGATATTACCACAAAATTTAGTGCTGGGAATCTTTTTTCAGAGTTAGCCCTAAATCCCACTTTCCTGCTCGAGGCGGCTGCAGGTGGAGCAGACTCCTCTGCCCAAACTCTTCATGCGCACAGTTCTGTTATCCGTTGGAAATTTTCCGCAGTTGGTACGCTTTGATTGGCTGAAAACTAAACTCAAGTTACTTCTAAGGCAGCCTGTTGTCCTTTTTTTTGTCCTGATTGTGTTTTTATGCTGATCCAAAACAATACAGATATCTGAAAGGATCTGTTGTTTCCTGGAAATTGCAGAAAACATTTGTCGTGGACATTTTATCTCGCCTTGTACACAAGCAGGTGGGCTATATCCACAACTCTCTCCCTCATGCATTGCCTCTCCTCTCTACACTCCCTGCCTCTCCTTTCTTTGTCCCCTCTCCCATCTTTCTCTTCATCGTCTCCCTCACCTCTCGCATCTCTCTTTCCTCTGATTGAGTGCCTTCCCGTACTGAAATTGTGAAGAGCTGCAAACTGGGGGAGGCAGATATGGAAAGACCGAAAGCTTTGGGAGGGCTTTGTAAAGTGTGCCTCTCAGACTGCGCCCGAGTCCTTCAACGTGCTTTTAAAGGTATACATATATCTCCCTCTCCCTCTCTCTCTCTCTCTCTCGCTCTCTCCCTGTCCCTTTGTCCCCCTCTCTCTTTCTCTCTCTTCCTCTGTCCCCCCTCCCTCCCGTCCCTTTCCCACTGCGCTTCCTCTTCTCACCTGCTCCCCTCTCAATCCATAGTGCGTTGCCAGGTTCTCTGCTTCTGACTTGTTCTCTCGCAGCCTGCCACGTGGCATGACCCAATTGGACGCCGTGGCTGTGGACGTGTGTGCAGCTGCCAGCTGGACAACTGGAGGACCTGCTTGGCAGGGCCCCCTCCCTTAAGGAGCCACTGGCGGAGTTTGCGGGAGGGGAGGCTGTACGGACATTGGTCCCAAGGTGGGAAGGGGAGGGGAAGGGAGTGGGGAGGGGTGCCAAGCGTGGGGTAAAAGTGAGAAATTTCAATGAATTTGCTTTTAGGGTGTCCATAAACAGAATGGAGATTCTGAGGAGGTTTGTTTGTGATGGTTTTGTTTGCAGGGCGCTTTTGGTTCTTTTGGGGAAAGAGACTAATCAGAACGGAGAGAGTTCAGCTTCGACCAATCCTGTGGGAGACGAGCCTTCTTAGGATTTGTAAAGACGCCCTTTACAGGAGAGAAAAATAAGATTTGGAAAATTTTGCCACGTCTGTTAGAATAGATCCTTGCTTTCTGCTTCCAGTTTCTGTCACATGGAACGATGTGAAACACATGGAACTTTAGGAACAGACTATGATTCGTCCAGTATCTGCGCGACGGCTTTTTCTTCTCCTTGAAGCGGTACAGTATTCTGGAACACGTGGCCAGTTAACAAAATAAATAAACAACGCAATAAAATGAGGAAAGTTAACATCCACAAGTAGGAGACGTGCATGCTTGCTCGAGGTTGGTTTCAAATGAAACCTCACGAGATCTGAGAAAATGTGTTGAAACATTAATCTAGTGTTATTGCACATTTGGGGGACTTCCAAAACTTAGACAACAGAGCGATTTGGTTTCCGCAATTGCAGAAAGTTAATCAATATTACATGGAGAGAAAGGAAAAGGCGGACATGAGAGACTCAATTGCCATGTCCATAACTAAATAGGGTTGATCTATCGGAGCACAAAGCGACTCTAAACCTTCTTCAGCGTTCTGAACTTCGGGTAAGGAAAGCAATGGACTGGCGGATCGACGAGTTTTCAATGTATTACGACAACAAGAGGCCAACCTTCGGGCCATTCTGCCTGCTTCAGAGTGTAGAGCGGATGTACAATGAAAGAATGGATGAAGGGCGAAGGGTGCGGTCATTGGTTCATGTTCGAATCGCTGCGGCGGTCCGTCAAACTGTCGTTGAACTGCGGGCGGTTGCGGCACATGCTCACTTGGCGGCCCAACTCGTCGATGTGCGACTGCAGCTGCTTGTTCTCGATTTCAAGGCGATGGTTCTCGGCTGTTATGTCCATCACCATCTGCACATCATCATCATCATCATCATCATCATCAGTTGCTACGCAAACATGCAGAGTTGCACTCTATGACAGGCTCAATAATCGCATGCGAATGTCACTTTCTAAACTTCTCTCGAACCAAAATTGAAGCAAGAGTAGAGCATACATGCCTGTGTGGAAGGGGCGGGGGGAGGGAGAGCGGGGGCAGGACAGGGAGAGGGGGAGAGGGACAGAGAGAGAGAGAGGGAGAGAGAGGGCCTGGGGAAAGAAACCTTGAACCCTAATCCCAGTCCGCCAGGCCCACCCTCAAACCCTAAACCCGCTAAACCCTGAGCCCCTCCCTCCCTCCCTCCCCCCGTACCTTATCCGTCCTGCGCTCCACCCGGGGCGCCACGTGGCGCTCCTGCTGCCGCGCCACGTGGCGGCTCTCCAGCCTCTGCCAGTCGCGGTGCGCCGTCAGCATCAACAGCAGCAGAATGGTTCCGAGCGTCGCGCGCCGCGTCATTCTGCCACGCGGCGGGCTCACAGAATGCCACGTGTCACGAGGGCTGACACATGGCACCTGAGATGACACTGGAGTGACACGTGGCTGGATGGCAGTTTCGGGCCATGCGGAGGGAGGGGGAGTGCCACAAAAGGACAAAGTACCGTACGGAGGGCGAGCACCCTTACGGATGACTTTCATGTACGGAATGCCGTCAAGTCGGTATAGTATCGAGGCATCTAATTCGACATATCTCGATATTTATATCGATATATGTGCAGTATTGTGTTCCGTACAGTATGTGTTCATCACAATTCACAATCTGTTGTGTACGGATGGACTGTACGGGTATGTTCGGGAGGCCTCCCTTTTCCAGCCTTTCCTCCTGGGGGGCCGCATCCAGCTGTTCGCGCCTTCACTCGCGGACGCCGGCGCAGACCGGGGGAGGGTAACCCACAAATACCTTCAGAAAATGAAGATTTTTAGAGTCTAACAAAGCGAAATTAGTTGCTGAGTTAATAAAAAAAAAATAAAAAAATAAAATGCAAGCATAATTTCTTGTGGGAATTTTCCCGTATTAATGGTCTTCTTCGTCATCTTGGAAACTGATTAATTTCAAACTTTCGCAGCTGCCGGCTCGGGAGCGCGTCTCCTTGCCAGAGGCGCCACGTGGCAACATGAGGAACGGCCACGTGGCAGTGAATGCGTTGGCAGTCGTCGCGCTGGTCCTCCTGTCGTGTTCGGACTGGCGGACAGCTGGCGCGGTGGGCGCACCTCTCGCGGGCGGGAGGGAGAAGGGCGGGAAGACAGAGGGAGAGGGGGGGGAGGGAGAGAGAGAGAGGGGGGAGGAGAGAGGGAGAGACAGACAGAGAGAGATGGGGAGAGAGAGACACCAGAGAGAGCGAGAGAGAGAGGAATCGAGAGGGGGAGAGAACCAAGTCCTCATAACCCCATCAGTTAATTTTTCCTTTTTTTTCTGGTGCAAGAATTCGAAATTCACAAATTCGAAATTACCCCTCGTGCATGCGTGATTCTGTTAATGCTGAGAATAAATTTCAATTGTACCCTGTCCTTAAGTTCTCAACTGCCTACAGATATTTTCAAAAGAAGGGCAAATGCCAAATGCCATCACTTCAACAGGCAAACGAACTTAGAAAAAAATTGCTGGCATTTTCTTTGACCGCTTGAACAAGATCATTTTTTCTCACCATTCGCGATAATTAGGGGATCTTTACTTTCGCCTTCCGATGTGAAACGCGTGCAAACAGGTGAGCCCAGGAAAAAGTTTTGAGGATGTTCAAAAAGAATCTCTCGAGGAGGAGCTTCATTTGAAGGCCGAGGGGTCACAAGTAGGCCCCCCTCTCTCTCTCTCTCTCTCTTTCTCTGTCTCTCTCTCTCGGGCACTCTTTCTCCCTCACTCTCATTCTTTTCTACTTTATCTGTTTCTTGTAATTTCATTATCAGCCTTATTTTCTTAATGCTCATATTAATAAGCGAGCCATTTGCATGGCAGGCATGCGGGTGGAATCCGAGCCTCGCTGAAAACACCGAATGGGAAGGCGAGTTTTTTCCAAACATTTCGGAGATAAAGTACGAGGTGGGTACTTTTTACTTTTTCTAATTCCCCTTACTGCTCTGGGATATGCCGAAACCTGGAATAGGATTTATTAAAATAAAGGGCCTTCCATATTTTCCTTTACAATGTGGACCTCTGGCTGAGCCTGCAGGGCCCGGGCAGCAAAAATGTTTTCGCGTATAGGTACTACAATGCAGATGAAAAGATTTTGGGTCGCCCCATGAAGGTGCGCTTTTTTGACTCAGAGCTTTTGCCTTTGTTTCAAAATTCACCTCCAAAAGTAAAAATAAAGGAAGCATCCCTAAAGTCTAAATTTTGTTTCCTTGCAGAGCCTCCCTACAGTAGCTGCTAGCCTGCCAGGGCAGCACTAAAAGTTTCGCACGTGGGACGGGGGCTCAGGATTGGCTGCGGTTCAGCGTGGCGTTCTGGCACACGTTCCGCGGAGACGGAGGGGACCCCTTCGGTTCGCCCTCCAAAAAGTGGCCATGGGAGGATGGGACCAACTCGCTGGCCATGGCCTTCCGGAGGAGTCAGTACCGCCTCTCTCTCTCTCTCTCTCTCTCTCTCTCTCTCTCTCTGTCAATCTCTTTCTCTCTGTTTCCTTTACTCTCCCTCTCTCTGTTTACTCTCTCCAACCACACTTCCCTCCTCTCCCCATCCGTCCTCCCTCTCTCCCTCTCTCTTTCTCTCTGTTTCCATGTCTCTCTCTCTGTTTCTCTCTCTCCAACCACACTTCCCCTCCTCTCCCCATCCTTCCTCGCTCACTCCCTCTCTCTTTCTCTATGTTTCCATCTCTCTCTCTCTGTTTCTCTCTCTCCAACCACACTTCCTTCCTCTCCCCGTCCCTCGCCCTCTCTCCCTCTCTCTTTCTCTCTGTTTCCATCTCTCTCTCTGTTTCTCTCTCTCCAACCACACTTCCTTCCTCTCCCCGTCCCTCGCCCTCTCTCCCTCTCTCTTTCTCTCTGTTTCCATCTCTCTCTCTCTCTGTTTCTCTCTCTGTTTCTCTCTCTTCAACCCCACTTCCCTCTCCCACTCCCTCTCTCCCTCTGCCCCTCTCTCCCTCTCTCTCTCTCTCTGACAGCGGTGGGAGAGGGCGCGCAGTGAGAGCGAACTTCGAGTTTCTGCGCAAGCTCAGGGCGGAGCGATGGTGCTTCCACGACCGCGATATTGCTCCAGAGGGAGCCACTCTCGCGGTAGGCTTGACTCACCTTGACTCGCGTTGACCCTCGTTGACTCGCATTGACCCGCCTTGACTCGCGTTGACCTGGCCAATGCAAAGCACGCCGACTAGACAGCAGCACGCCTGCATTTGGGGTATGTTTGTTATTTCCATTTTCATGGAGGAGAGGGTTGCAAATGGGGTGCAGGAAACAAACGCAAACCTCGACAAAGTGGTGGCCCTCGCTAAAGAGCTGCAGGTAAGAGTAAAGGAGTCTCCGGACCGCGCTCTTTGGGGTCTTGTGGTCCTTTGAAAACGAAGAAATCATTTTCTGCCTTGTGTCTGTTGACTCTTTGCAGAATGAGACAAACATTCGTCCGCTATGGGGCACAGCGCAACTCTTCAAACACCCACGCTACATGCACGGTGCTGCCACCAGGTTGGTCCTCTCTCTCACCCTCCCGTCCCCCCCACTCCTTCCCCTCCTCTCCCTCCCCTGTCATCCCTCCCTTCCCCCCTGCCTCCTTTTCTCAAAGCCTCCCTCCCCTTCCTCCCTCCCCTCCCTCCCCCTCCTCCCCCCTGCTTCCCTCCCTCCCCTCCCTTCCCTCCCTCCCCCCCGCCTCTCTCCTTCCCCTCCCTCCCCCCTGTCACCCTGCCTCCCTCCCCTCCCTCCCCTCCCTCCCATCCCTCCCCCCTGCCACTCTGCCTTCCTCCCCTCCCTCCTCCCCGCCCCTTCACCTCCCCTCCCTCCCTCCCCCCTCTCCCTCCC
>CM074816.1:2312433-2325734 GCA_037447605.1 Zygnema circumcarinatum
CACCTCCCCTCCCTCCCTCCCCCCTCTCCCTCCCTCCCCCTCCCTCTCTCTCCCTCACCCCCCCTCCCTCCCCTCCCCCGTGTGCCGCAGTCCGGAGGCCTCCGTGTTCGCGTACGGCGCCGCGCAAGTGAAGAAGGCGATGGAGGTGACCGCCGCGTTCCATGTGACGGAGGGCTGTTGGGGATTACGGCGGAACTGAACGGACCCGCCAGAGGGGCATGCATTACACGCAATACCTTGAAAGTCTTTTTTTTTTTTCCTTCTTTTTGTGTTCGGGCAGGTAACGCACGAGCTCGGAGGAGAGAATTACGTTTTTTGGGGAGGGAGGGAGGGCTACCAGTCGCTGCTCAATACTGACCTCAAGCAGGAGCTTGACCACATGGTAAGGCCATTCTTATTATTATTTTTTTTTTCAGTTTCTTTTGTTTTGTTTCTGGGATATGAACGTAAGAGAGTTCATAAAAAAAAAAAAAAATAAAATAAAAGAATTGTAAAAAAAAAAATAAGCTTATTGAGTTGGTGTCGGGTTGTATGTGAATTCAGGCTCTGTTTTTACGGATGGCGGCAGACTACAAGAAAGCAATAGGTTTCAAAGGTGCTCCGAACGCGTTCTATGCTCCGCCGCACAGTTCTGTTCTGTTCCGAATCAGTTTGAAATTTCTGTTTCTGTTTTCCGTTTCATTTTCCGTGTTTCAAACACGAGTCTGTTTCGGGCATGTTTAGGGATTTTGCTTCTCGAGCCGAAGCCGCAAGAGCCAACGAAGCATCAGTAGGTGCCACGTGGACCATCGCTTGACCTGACTTGACTTGACTTGCCTGTCTGACTGGACTTGTCTCGAGTGTCGTCACTTGACTTGAATTAGTTTTATGTTATTGATTTGCCTTGCCTTTTTATTTGACTTGACTTGACTTGTCTTGACCACGCTTCAGCTCCTTTTTGAGCCGTTTTTAACCATCAATTGTCCCATCAGTGGCTCGAATGGACAAGGTAAATATCATTACAATTTTTTTTGGGTCTGCAGTCAATGAAATTAGGCGTCTAGTTAAATACATTTTTTGCGATTTTTTTTCTCACGTGCGATGTGGAGGGGCTGTTTTTGTAAATAATTAGATACGATTGGGACGCTTCTACCACGATGGCATTTCTTGGCCGGTACGGACTTGCAGGTAAAATGCCCCTTCCCCTTTTTTTTTTTTTTTTTTTTTTTTGGACAGTTCAATTCTTTTATTCTTTGAATTGGGCGATGGTGATATTGACCAGATAATTTTTTGCGACTTTGCTTCAGACGAGTTCAAATTGAACATCGAATGCAATCACGCCACGCTTTCAGGCCACAGGTGAAAGAATTTTTTAGCATTTTTTTAATGTATCATTGGAGGTCATAAACGTAATTACTTTTCCAACTTTTACGGGCTCTGGATTACTGAAAAAGTTGTCATTCGATGTTTTTTTTTTCATGAGTTTGATGTGTAAAGAAGGGAGTTTGTATTGAGTTGATTTTTTCATTTCTAAAAAATGAAAAGGAATGGTTTGGTTTGTTTGTTTCTGACAGCTGTCACCATGAGCTCGAAATTTCCCGAATTTACGGAATGCTCGGAAATATTGATGCCAATACAGGGGACCCCCAAACTGGTAATTGCTCTTCCGCAAGAATTGCTACGCATAAAAAAAGAAAAATCAAAGTCTTGATTATGAAGACAGAATATTATGGCGCTTTTTTTTTCAAACCGAAGTTTGTGAATGACGAATTTCTCTCCATTTCTACTTCCCCTTCTTTTTTTTTTTTTTTTTTTTTTTTTTTGTGTTGTGGGGATTTGGCAGGTTGGGACACGGACCAGTTCCTTTTGGACCCAACGGAAGCGACCCTTTTCATGCTCTCCGTTGTGAAGAATGTGCGCACAACGGAGCCGTTCCATGTGGCCTTCAGACCGTTCTGTTCCGTTTTTTTCTAAATGCATGCCTTTTCTTCTAAATTGCATGGATTCAGGCACTTATTTTTTCCTTTATTTATTATTTTTATTGATGCTTTTGAGAGGGAGGGGTGGGGGAGCAGGGGGGGTTAGCTCCCGGCGGAATCAACTTCGATGCAAAATTGTATTTACAAATTTCCTCCTATTCCCCATATTGTAGTTCAAGTTTCATGGCAGGTTTTGACTTTTTAGTGACTGCGAAATGTTTGATGGAAAAGACCATCTTAGCGCGGCTCCGTGATGTCGATCATGGCGGACGTACAGTGCAGGGGGTGATGCAGGCGATGCCATAAGTGATGTAGCGGCTGCCACGTGATGATGCAGGAGGAGGGAGAGTGTGGATGTGGAGGACCTCTTCCTCGCTCACATCGGAGCCATGGATGCGCTCGCAAGGGGCCTTCGCAACGCCGCAAAGATCGTTGAGGTCTCTCTCTCTCTCTCTCTCTCTCTCCCCTCCCTCCCTCCCTCCCTCTCCCTGTTTTTCTTTCCTTTCCACCTTCTCCCTACTTTCCTCTCCATTTTTTCGGTCCCATCTCTCTCTTCCAGTCCCCACTCCCCTTCCCTCTCCCTCCCCTTCCCTTGTCCTTTTCCCAGTGCATTGACACGTGGCAAGCGCTGAGTGGAGCAGGATGGCGCCCTGGAGCGGCTGGTAGAGGGCCGCTACAGCAGCTTCAGGGAAGGACTCGGCGCGGCCATCCACGTGGGCGGCTCGCAGCCTTGAACCCCAATCCCCCCACTTACAGCTTTCCAAAACACAAAAATAAAATTCTGGTTTGGTTTTCGTTTCAAATTGCATAATTCAAGCGACCCTAAAGCTCCAGGAAACCCAACAAACGGAAATTCAACGAGTGCGAAACCTGCGGTGCTGTCGTCTGTGACTCCGTCCTGAACGTTTCTCTCTCCCTCTCCGTTCTCTGGCCTTTCCTCTCTCTCTCTCTCTCCCTCTCCCTCTCCCTCTCCCTCTCTCGCACCCCCTCTCCCATTCCCACTCTCCCACTCCCACTCTCCCGCCCCCTCTTCCACTCCCCCTCTCTCCCCCTTCGCAGAGTGGCAAGGCGGACTTTGTAGAGTTGGAGAAGGCGGCGTTGGAGGCGGGGGAGCCGCCTATAAAGTCGGGCAAGCAGGTGAGTCCGCAGCCATGGCGGATGGCACCTCAGAGAATTTTCTTTTTCAGAAGTTTTGTGGAATCCTGATATCACGGTGGCGCTGTTGTGGCGATGCATGGACCGTCGATGTTCCAAAAGTTGACTCTTTTTTGGTGGGTGGAGTTGGTTCTATGTCAGGAGCTTGCGGAAATACTGTTTTTCCGTTATGTGTAACAACATGGAACGGAGTGCGTGCCAGCATGAAGTCAGTTCCCCAACATTGTGCGAGAGGTTGTCATGAGGGCAACTTGGACAGTGTGAAAGCGGTTTGGGGAGTCGGGGCCGAGCCTTTGGCCGCTCACAAAATATTGAGAGCAGTCCTGAGCAGCCCAGGTTTGTCACATTCAAATTTTGGCAATTTTGAGTTGTTGTTGTTCCGCGAGCAGTCGATCCATTCATCTCATCACATATTATTAAGGGAATTTAGGGCATGAAGGACTTAGAAATCACGTTGTACATAAGAAATATCTTCCGGAAATTTGCTAACAAGACGACGGGGGTACGAAGATGGGGAGATGGCGATCCGCCTGCAAAAAAGTACTCCATAAAAACGATATTTGGTGATACTGACGAAGAAATCTCCCGTTCGATTTTGCCAAGTCTGACGCGCCCAATCACCCCACAACTGCTGGAAGATGACGTCAGCAAGACCTAAGTTTATTTGCTTTAGAGCTAGGCCTAGAGCCCTACGACCTAAGGGCTGTGTTCTATGGATGGCACCGTCCCGTTTAGTTCAGAAATCTGTCCAACTACATTGCACTGTAGTACGGACCCGTATTGAACCGCCGTCATATCTGAACAACATGGAGATCACTCGCTGAGATTGGGTCCACCAAAGAAATCAAAAAACGTTGAACACTTCTCCCACGAATTTTATACCCGAACTTCCTAACTAGCTTCCGGACCACTCGACCCTCGACCCTCTCACAGGTTCAAGGGTTGCCCACACAGGGCTCACTCGCTTGCTTCAACGCATCGCAAGTTCTATCTTCGTGATTCACCAGCCCCCACTAATCAATAAACGCTAAAAAAAAAGAAAAGTCCTACTATTAAAACATGCCTCCATCCCCTCTCCGAATTTCTCTAGTATTTCCTGTTACTTGCGGTTGCCCTTTGTTCAATGAGATGAGGATTGAAGGTCTTCCTAGCAGTGACCGACGACAGGCTCCTTCAAACAAACATCGCGGCGCCCTCCATGTCTTTATCGCCTCTTCCGCTCCTTTTCATCATAGCGACAAACTCACTGTAGTCGATTTTTCCGTCCTGTGAAGTGAAAAGAAAACCGCAATGATCCGTTAAAGTCGAGGGAGGGCGACTGACTGACCGACCGACCAAGTCCCTCTTTGTTTGATTCAACGAAAACGAGAAAACATATGCATACTCCGCCTCCTCTTCCAAAAGTGGAACCACGAGGGAACGCCAAGTTGCCTATGTGACGGCATTTTTGATTTATAGCTTTTCATTTGTAAATGAAAGAAGGAAAAAACGAATGACTTACATCATTCAAGTCAACATCCTTCATCATCTGCGCAACATCTGCTTCGTTCACGTTCAGTTCGCGGCAGGACTGAAGGAGCTCATCCGGAGTGATGAAGCCCGATCTGTCCGCATCAAAATGTGTGAAGGCTTTGTACAAATTTTCCTGCTTTTCAATCTTGCTCAAATGAAGCGTTCCCGCCAAAAATTCCGTGTACTCGATGCAGCCGCTGTTGTCCAGGTCCGTCTGAACAACACAAAGGAAAAGAGAATTAGAGGATACATCGCAGAGAAGAAAATGTAGAAACAACATTTAGAAAAAACAAGGAAAGCTATTTGATTACGAAAGGGCTTCAAGATTTGTAGACCTCTTCCCGGTATTCCAGGAACTTGACTCGTAAAGTGTAGAAAGCTTCGTTTTTTGAAGGGTTGGAGCAGCAGATAATCCTCCGGATGCTTTAGCTTGTTCTTACTTTATGGAAGTTCCCAAAAGTTTAAAGTTGCAGCAGTATCAAGTTCAGCGTTTTTGCAAAACCTTTCAGCACCTTTTAAAGACAGGCTGAGCAAACCTCACTATTTTTTAGAGATTAAGCATTTTCAAAAAGAAGTCTTAGAACTGCACCTCCTCCATGATCCTCTGCAGCTCCGAGTCGGAAACCTCCGCTCCCACTTTTTTGAGCCCCTCCTTCAGCTCACTAATGGTGATGGTTCCGGAGCCATCCGCATCCATCATCTTGAACATCTCCTTCAGACCATAAATCTCCTCTTCTTTCATACTCCTCGCAATTACCTAAACATAAGGAAGGGTCAGCAATTCGAAATCAAACGAAACTAAAACAGAAACAGATCAAATAAATCTTCGAGAAAACGGCATAGCAGTAAATTTCTTCGGAGCATTTCTTGGTTGAAGTTTAATCTTTGTTTGATGGGTTTCGCAAAGACTGGAAGGTTCAAGACTAACTGAACTGACCTGCATGGCAACACGCTTCAGTTTACACATGGAAGCAAACTGCTTGAGTCGTGACGCGACAACTGGATCAAGGGGCTTGTCCGGCGCTACTCCGGGTTCGTTGATCCACGGATGACCTGCACAAACCAACCATAATGGGACTTAGTGAACGCAGCTTTTCCGTTTCTGAAGTTGATCCGGCGACAGGTTCAACTGTTGAAGGAAAGGGGAAAGTCAGAGCAAAGACTCAACAAGGTTCAAAGGAAAAGACGAACGCGACTATGTTAAGGATTTTCTGCTATGACAGAAAATGCTATTTTCTGCTATGGTTTTGACAAAACCAACACATGTAGCGTCATAGCCCACGAAATTGTCTGATAAGGGGGAGGGAGGGAAAGGGAGAGGGGGAGAGGGGGGAAGGGGGAGGGGGGGACAGGGGGAGAGGGGGATGCGGAGGGGAAGGGGGAAGGGGAAGGGAAAGAGAGACAGGGAGCGGGAGAGGGGTAGGAAAAAGGAGAGGGAGTGAAAGAGAGGGAGTGGGAAAGGGAGAGGGAGGGAGCGAGAGAGGGAGAGGGCGAGGGAAAGGAGGAGAGGAGGCTCCATACACAGCACTTGATGAGCAGTGGGTCGCTGTTTCGGGTCGGGCTGCAACATCCACTTCACGAGGGCCTTCGCCTCCTCCGAAATGTGCGGCCACGGGGGCAGAGTGAAGCTCGGATTGCCCTTCAAGATGGCTTTGAAGATGTCGCGCGAAGAGTGGCTCTCTGCAAGTACACAAAGTCTTACAGAAAAGTGAGCGGGAGAGAGAAAAAGTGAGAGAAAGAGAAAGAGAGCGAGAGGAGTGGGAGGAGGAAAGAGATAGAGTGAAGGAAAGAAAGGGACAGGCGAGAAGGTGAAAGCGAAGAAGAGAAGCAGGAGCAAGGAAGTGAGAGGGGAGATGAGAGAGAGAGAGAGAGGGAGAGACGGAGAGGGAAACCCACTTGCATAAAAGGGTGGAAACCCGCAAAGTAGTGCGTATATGATGACTCCCGCACTCCACACGTCCACCTCCTGTCCGTACTTGGGCGGCTTCTTCCCTCGAGTCCAGGAGCCGGGCCGCCATCGGACCACCTCCGGAGCCATGTACATGGGACTGCCGCAGTGCCGCTCAAATCCTTCATCTGAAATATGGGTTTCTCTTTTTTTTTCAGAGTTCTTGAATTCTAGAGTTTTAAGATTTTTAGGGCTTTCAGGTTTTTAATGGGGAAATTATCGGGAAGATACATTAGATCATTTCTTACTTTCAATGTTCTACTGATGCACAGAATCGAGCTGCTTTACTAAGAAAAAGAATTTACTCTTGTTTGAGTTGTGGCTCGAAAGCGAAGGTCCCGAGTAGCTCAGCATTTGCAGTAAGGTTTGGGTTTTGAGTGATTTTGGGATTTTTCTCAATACGATGGTAGTTAGGGTTTCGAGCATTTGCGGAAAATTCTGTGCAATTTCTAACGACCCTGAAAACAGACAATGCTGCAGAATGTTGACCAAAGTCAAAAGATGAAGGGAGCGAGATCTCTGACTTGGCTAACCGTCCAGACAATGGTGTTTCGAGGATCGCTGACCTGGCCGGAAAAAAGTCGACAGTCCAAAATCGGTGGTTTTCAAAACCCCTCCCTCTCCTCGACTTGTAAGAAGAAAGTTTTCGGGCTTCAAATCGCGATGAATGACTCCCAAAGCGTGGCATTGCTCCACCACTCTCATGATGGTTTTCGCCATCACTGCAGCATCCCTCTCACTGCAGCACACTCGCCACTTCTTAGCTCTCTCTCTCACTCTCCCTCTCTCTCGTCCCCTTCCTCCAAGCCCTCTTTCTCTTTCTCATTCCATCTCCCTCTATTTTTCTTCCCCCTCTCCAACCACACTTCCTCACTTCCCACTTTCTCACTTCCTCGTTGTGTTTTTCCAACAAAAAGGACTGGAATAACGAGAGAGAAGAAAGAACATATCGAGAGAACCAAAAAGCAGCAATCAAGCCTATCGGAATATACCATAAAAATAAAGATATGAAAAGAACATAAAATAACGATTGATAACGTAAATATTCCTATATGTGATAAAGCGGCTAAAGAAAATCACAAACCTGTATGGGGTCCCTCCGTTCCTCTCCATCCTTTCCAAAATTGTGTCGTACAAATCCCCTCCTTTACATAGTTCCATGACAATATAGACATTATCTTTATCCTCATAAGCTCCGTATATATCCACAATGTTCTCGTGCCCCACCACATGATGCATAATCGCGATTTCTCGTTTCACATCTATTTCGTCTTCGGGAGAGTTCAATTTCATTTTAGAAATCACTTTACAGCAGGCCAATTTTTCAGTTCTCTTTTCCTGACACTCATATGTGGTTCCGAATTGGCCCGATCCGAGCTTTCTGCCAAACCGATATACATCCTGAATACGCTCTGCATCATCCAAAACCATTTTAGGGTCTTTAGGGGCTAAAAAAGGATCTAAAAACTCAACCAAGAAGTTATCATACTGATTTGAGAGACAATAAACCATCACTAACAGGTCATTTGCGTAGTCTCTTATAGGCATTCTTAACCATAAAGTTGACCAAGGGTCTTGACATTGTTCAGTGCTAAAAAAACAAAATAAGAAGGACCTGAGGATTAAATCAATACTCTACATCTCTTCCCTCTCTCTCTTCCCCCTCTCAGCCTCTCTCTCTCTCTCCCTCTTTTTTCCACCACTCTGTAACGCAATACCTATATATACCGCCCTGTTATGGCGGCAGTTTGACAATGTATTTACAAAATCGAGTGCATTTACTCAGCAAGATGGTACCTGATTTGTAGCTGAGAATATTTCTGGTAAGAAACTTGTAAGTATTCTTACCCGGCTTAAACGAATGTCCATGCAGCTGATCGTACAACGCCGTCGATTCCTGCAACCGCCCAAGTCGTCCGCACATTAAAATGTTCAGCTTGCGACAAATACTGTGACCGATGAAATCATTCATGTGCAAAATATTTCTGTACATGTTGTTATAAAAAATATTAACTGTTGGATTTTTCGTTTTTTTGCTCAGCATTCAATGCAAAACACAATCGAATCCTACACAGAAAAAAAGATACTGGTTTTTTTCTCTTTCTTTTTGAAATTTCAATGGTCGACACTTACATTAAGGAAACTCATTCAGCTCACGTTAAAGACGGGTAAAGAGAGGGAACTGAAAGGAGGTAGAGAGGGGAGAGAGAGAGCGAGAGAAGTGGATATGGGAGAGAGAGAACAGAGGAGCATAGAGAGCAAGTCGAGAAAGGAAAAGAACTTTGTAAATGCTCCCTCACTCTCCCTCTCAGCCTCTCGGACCCCCTCTTCACTCTCACAATCTATCTCTCTCTCACTCTCTCACACTGTTCCCGCACTCTCCGTATGCGCTACAATTCGGCCAGAGATCTCACATCCGTGACGACAGACATCACAAGAGGGACCTCTCCTGCGCCTCCTCTCTCGCGCACAGGCGCCGGCTTCTGCGGAGACTGCGATTCCTAGTTTTAGGGTTACCGAGATGCGGCACGAAGGCTCCCGATGTGGACCCGCAAAGGTGCTTGAATTAAGAAATAGAGGTGAAGAGAGCGGAAGGGAGGGAGAGAGGGAGGGCAAGAGAGAGGGAGGGGGAGAGAGTCAGACAAAAGGCGGGGCAGGAGGGGGTAAATATTAAGGACTGAAGTGTGGGAGACGCAAACGACGGAACTAGAAGAAAGGTTCTAGTCATGACCACTCGGCGCAGGGCAGGACATGACCATGACCGGGTCGCCGCGACTCAGGACCATCGCCGTGACCTTGCAAAACATTGCAAAGTTTGTGCTCAGAGGGTCATCATGACCAGTCGCAGAAGGTCCCGCCTAGGAATGGGATTCGGCCCCCACGTCATGACCCCGGACATGACTTTTGTTTCCCATGACCGCCACCTCGGATCAGAACTCGGTCAAAGTGCGGAATTTCCTCCGAGGGTCGCTGCTTGGAAGCTTCGGGAGGGTACGGCTGCGTTTTCATTGGTTGGACTTCAACTCTGTCCAACTTTTGCTGACGTGGTTCAACTTTGCTGATGTCACCTCACTCGTGTGGAAAGTTGAAGTCCAGTAAGTTTGAAGCTGGTTGCAAACTTCGGTTCGGGGTTCAAAACTTTTCGCCTCAGTTTGCAACTCGGGGCTTCAAACGGTTGCAGAACGTTAGACCAAAGTCACCAAGTGATGGAATGGTTGCAACCATTTATTGGCTGATCAAGACAACCATTGCCAATGGTTGCAGTCATTGGCTTCAATAGTTGACACCCATTGCCCGGTTAAGCAATTGGCACCAATGGTTGGGCCAATGGTTGCCAATCCCATGGTTAGAGCTGTTCAACCTTTCTATTCTTGCAGTCCTTCCCATTTCTCTATGTTTCACATCGAACACCAATACAGTTCCACAAGATGGTGCTTCCAAATTACTGTATCGACACGCCAGCCTTTCGTAACGATATATCGTCTGGAACTTTACGATACGATATTGCCGCGATACGGAATATTCAAACAAAGCAGATATTTCGTTCCTAGGGCGAGCGAGCGCATGCGCTTAAACAAAGAGGCCGCATTGGGAACTCGCCTGTTTGGGCAGCACCTACGGAAAAATGGCGGCAGGAGGGTTCTTTCTGACCTTTCCGGTATTTTTGATCAACGAGAGGGTGTTGTGTGACTTCTGGGTAAACTTGGGGTTCTGAATTCGGCGTTCAAAAGTGCTCATGTTCATGGAAGCATCTTGCTCGGCCAGTCCGTGCTCTCTTGGTTGCAGACGACTGAACTTTTTTTTTTTTTTTTTTTTTTTGTACTGAAGTACGCGTTCTATTAGTGACGCGGACACGCGGCAATCCATGAGCCCCCCTCCTCCAACTCCACCTCCCAGCCCCCCTCCTCCGACTCCACCTCCCAGCCCCCCTCCTCCAACTCCATGGTTTGAGGCCGAATGTGATGATTCAATTCGTGGTGCTTTGAAAAGTGTGCGCGTATCCTTTTGAAGCAAGTGCGCATACCCATCCCGAGCTCGGCGCCGGGCGGTGCGCGCACACCCCTCAGAGGCGGAGAACAGTTCGCTGCCAGTTCCGCGTCGCAGCGCACGGAGGGATTGGCGGAGGCCACATGGCGGAACACGGCTTCGGCAGTTCCGTTGTGATGTACGGACTGGAAAAGCTGGGACCACAGTCAACAGTCCTCATATTTTCGCCATGGTTTTGGCAAATATGAGGCGAAAATATTAGGGGGAGTCAGACCTTGACCATCGCCCGCGGAATTGGAAGATTCCGCCGGCGGAAAGGTATTGATTTCGATTGCAGAATTCGGTTCGGAAACTGCGGCTCCCCCGAACCTGTCTGTCCCGTCCGTACTTCGAAATAGGTTACAAAAATGAGATATAGGCTCGGCGCCCGAGCCTGTCGAACGTCCATTTTTGGCGAAAAAGGCCTGCCGTACAACGCGGAATTGGCCCGACGGGCTCGCGGAATTAGTTTGGCGATGGACAAGGTCTGACTCCCCCTATTGATTTTTGCAAATAGATGGTTCGTGTTACCAATTGACGGGTGGTATTGTTAGAGTTCATGTTGGACCGTACGTATCGTACCGTACCATATCGTACCGCATCGTACCGTGTCGTTCAGTATCGTGTCGTATCGGAGCCAAGAAGGAAGGAAAGACGAGCGAGCGCCTCTTACGGTATCGTGTCGTATCGGAGCCAAGAAGGAGGAAAGACGAGCGAGCGCCTCTTACGGCGGCACTTGCGGGAAGATTCGGTGAGTTTTGCTGAAGCCCGTAACGGCTAGTACAGGAAGTACGGAAAGTACGGCTAGTACGACTAGTACGGTTTTGAGGGTTTCTAGGGTTTTAGGGTTTTAGGGGTACGAATAGTACGGGTACTACGGCTAACACAGAGTTACCGTACAAGAAGGTGGTTTCGGCAAAATCGGGGCGAATTTCTTGGAGACGCACTGTACAGGGAGGAAAATATGACTGTTGAATGCATACGGACTCAGGTCGTCCGTATTGTACAAGTGATTGCGGCGACTGTACCAAGTCGAGCGGCGGTGAGGATCCGATTCTGCAGCGAATCGAGCCACGTGGCATGCCACGTGTTGGCTAGCGAATGGGAACGCCGCCCCATCGACATTGGATCGTTAATAGCGCGCTTAACGCGTACGGACACTCTACGACGTCGCTCGCAGCCACGAACTTGAGGGAAGCCAGGAGTCAACCAATTGTCGCGTGGCAAAAAATGCGGCGTCATTCCCACGATGTCGTTTTCGAAATCTCTCAAATTTCGGTAATAAATTTTCGCTTACAAACTTGAGAGATCGGTTTGTCTTTTAGCTCTCGACCGGGGTCGAAACTTTTCAATTTCCGCGACGTTCCACGTGTGCAGGCTGCGCGGTGCTTTTCCCCTGACCGCGGGCAGCCGGGACTGACCGCGTCAGCCTCGTTGTCGTGTCAGAGGAGGGAGAGGCGGTGAGGGGAAGCCACGGCTGGGAGTGGGAATGGAGACGGAGTGAGAGAGGGAAGGGGTGAGGGAAAGGGAGAGGGAGTGGGAGGGGGAGAGGGAGGGGGAGAGAGAGGGGGAGGGGAGAGGGAGAGGGAGAGGAGGAGGGGGAGGGGGAGAGGGAGAGGGAGAGGAGGAGAAGGAGGGGAGGAGGTGGGGGAGGGGGGAAGGGACAGAAAGAGCGCGAGTGGGGAAGTGGGACGACGAGAGAGTGAGAGGGAGTGAGCAGCTAAAGCAAGTGGGGCAGAGGCTTTAAAGCTCGAGGAATTTGAGCCGCGGCAGAGGGCGGTGTTGCACGATAAAAGGAGGGCGTTGAAGGTAGAGGGGTTGCGGGACATACGGGGGAGGGGTCCAAGCAAAGCAATGCACTTTTTTTTTTTTCGTAAAGTTGAAGTATCGTAGCATTGACTTGTGCTCTGCTGTTCAGGGCTGTTTGGTGTTCCTGTTGAAAGATTCTGCCGCCATGGCGAAGTGGGGCGGCTTCGCAGCTCTGTTCATGCTCGCTGTGACGTGTGGTCGAGCTCAAGGTGGGTCGGATGCGCTGGAGTGCGAGGAAGGGAGAGAGGGATGGAGGGAGGGAGGGAGGGGGAGAGGGGAGAGAAGGGAGAGAGAGAGGGAGGGAGGGAGGGAGGGAGGGAGTGAGGGAGGGAGGGAGGGAGGGAGGGGGGGGAAGTGGGAAGTAGAGGAGGAGGGTTAGCGGACATGGAAGCTGGGAGTCTTGGCGTCGGTGGGAGTGGTGAAGAATGTGTGGGAGAGGTTGAAATTGGAAGAGTAACCCGCGTTCAACCTGTATCCTGCTGTTCAGCTCAGGAAATATATCTCTTCAATTTGAGTTGATCTCACATTGTCATTGCTGTCTTCGTTCCAAGAAGAAAAACTTGTGTGCTTTTTGTGGTTTCTCTGCTTGTAGTCTTGTTGCATTCTTGTTTCAGAACATCTAACTCCGCCTCTGCTAAGCTTAATGGAAGACATTGGTCCCAATTCAGGTCCATTTTGGAAGAATCACTTGCTCCTGTCGCTATGTTTGGCTTTGTAAGAAAATGTGTTGGGCTAGCAGATGCGTTTGACTATGTTCCCAATATTGAAATAGACGGGAATGACTTGGCATCTGTCAGTGTTTCTTCTTCGGGGGAAGGCGCCCAGCTCTGCGTCCAGTCTTGCCAGTGTGTCTGTTTTTCTATAGAGTCATACAACTACTTTACTGATACCGT
>CM074816.1:2325744-2341584 GCA_037447605.1 Zygnema circumcarinatum
GTATCGTGTCGTATCGGAGCCAAGAAGGAAGGAAAGACGAGCGAGCGCCTCTTACGGTATCGTGTCGTATCGGAGCCAAGAAGGAGGAAAGACGAGCGAGCGCCTCTTACGGCGGCACTTGCGGGAAGATTCGGTGAGTTTTGCTGAAGCCCGTAACGGCTAGTACAGGAAGTACGGAAAGTACGGCTAGTACGACTAGTACGGTTTTGAGGGTTTCTAGGGTTTTAGGGTTTTAGGGGTACGAATAGTACGGGTACTACGGCTAACACAGAGTTACCGTACAAGAAGGTGGTTTCGGCAAAATCGGGGCGAATTTCTTGGAGACGCACTGTACAGGGAGGAAAATATGACTGTTGAATGCATACGGACTCAGGTCGTCCGTATTGTACAAGTGATTGCGGCGACTGTACCAAGTCGAGCGGCGGTGAGGATCCGATTCTGCAGCGAATCGAGCCACGTGGCATGCCACGTGTTGGCTAGCGAATGGGAACGCCGCCCCATCGACATTGGATCGTTAATAGCGCGCTTAACGCGTACGGACACTCTACGACGTCGCTCGCAGCCACGAACTTGAGGGAAGCCAGGAGTCAACCAATTGTCGCGTGGCAAAAAATGCGGCGTCATTCCCACGATGTCGTTTTCGAAATCTCTCAAATTTCGGTAATAAATTTTCGCTTACAAACTTGAGAGATCGGTTTGTCTTTTAGCTCTCGACCGGGGTCGAAACTTTTCAATTTCCGCGACGTTCCACGTGTGCAGGCTGCGCGGTGCTTTTCCCCTGACCGCGGGCAGCCGGGACTGACCGCGTCAGCCTCGTTGTCGTGTCAGAGGAGGGAGAGGCGGTGAGGGGAAGCCACGGCTGGGAGTGGGAATGGAGACGGAGTGAGAGAGGGAAGGGGTGAGGGAAAGGGAGAGGGAGTGGGAGGGGGAGAGGGAGGGGGAGAGAGAGGGGGAGGGGAGAGGGAGAGGGAGAGGAGGAGGGGGAGGGGGAGAGGGAGAGGGAGAGGAGGAGAAGGAGGGGAGGAGGTGGGGGAGGGGGGAAGGGACAGAAAGAGCGCGAGTGGGGAAGTGGGACGACGAGAGAGTGAGAGGGAGTGAGCAGCTAAAGCAAGTGGGGCAGAGGCTTTAAAGCTCGAGGAATTTGAGCCGCGGCAGAGGGCGGTGTTGCACGATAAAAGGAGGGCGTTGAAGGTAGAGGGGTTGCGGGACATACGGGGGAGGGGTCCAAGCAAAGCAATGCACTTTTTTTTTTTTCGTAAAGTTGAAGTATCGTAGCATTGACTTGTGCTCTGCTGTTCAGGGCTGTTTGGTGTTCCTGTTGAAAGATTCTGCCGCCATGGCGAAGTGGGGCGGCTTCGCAGCTCTGTTCATGCTCGCTGTGACGTGTGGTCGAGCTCAAGGTGGGTCGGATGCGCTGGAGTGCGAGGAAGGGAGAGAGGGATGGAGGGAGGGAGGGAGGGGGAGAGGGGAGAGAAGGGAGAGAGAGAGGGAGGGAGGGAGGGAGGGAGGGAGTGAGGGAGGGAGGGAGGGAGGGAGGGGGGGGAAGTGGGAAGTAGAGGAGGAGGGTTAGCGGACATGGAAGCTGGGAGTCTTGGCGTCGGTGGGAGTGGTGAAGAATGTGTGGGAGAGGTTGAAATTGGAAGAGTAACCCGCGTTCAACCTGTATCCTGCTGTTCAGCTCAGGAAATATATCTCTTCAATTTGAGTTGATCTCACATTGTCATTGCTGTCTTCGTTCCAAGAAGAAAAACTTGTGTGCTTTTTGTGGTTTCTCTGCTTGTAGTCTTGTTGCATTCTTGTTTCAGAACATCTAACTCCGCCTCTGCTAAGCTTAATGGAAGACATTGGTCCCAATTCAGGTCCATTTTGGAAGAATCACTTGCTCCTGTCGCTATGTTTGGCTTTGTAAGAAAATGTGTTGGGCTAGCAGATGCGTTTGACTATGTTCCCAATATTGAAATAGACGGGAATGACTTGGCATCTGTCAGTGTTTCTTCTTCGGGGGAAGGCGCCCAGCTCTGCGTCCAGTCTTGCCAGTGTGTCTGTTTTTCTATAGAGTCATACAACTACTTTACTGATACCGTGTTCCAAAATTGGCTGAAACGTGCAACTGACATTCTCGTGGTTAGTGGCTCTTTTTACGACACATACGTTCTCACGAATGAGTCTCCAAAGTCAACTCCTGAGTCGGTTTTTGATATCTATCAGATAGTGTCTGCCATGGTTTGAGGATTCTGAACGCTTTTGAACTCCAGCTCCACTAAATGGTTCTTTGAACTGATTTCAGTGCTCACTAAATGCAGCTAAATCAAACTTTCTTCTGTACAATGCACATCGATGGACGAATACAACCGCAAACCTTTCTTGTCAGTACAAAAGTGGAAATTTCTCGGAATATTGCTTGACGATTCATTGCTTGATTACTTCCAAGCGCTATCCTTTGGAATCAGTCCTGAATGCGTCCGTCCCCCCACTCTCTATCTGGTTTGGGTGTTGAGTGTTGTTTTCAGGGCTTGGTTCTTACCCTTGTGCCGGACTCTTGAACGAATATGACCCCTATGAAAAATTTGACTCAGAAGGGTTTGACTTAAGTGGAGAACTTGTAAGCTCCGTCGCCTATTGCAAAACCGCCTGCGACCGTGAGTGCAGGTGCCTCGCCTTCGCAGTCCAAGATCAAGGGGACGGGAGCTTTATTTGCGCAACAAAATACTATACTCGCCCTGTCTCAGAATGGGCGAGAAGACCGACCCGGGTACTGTTCAGGCGGCGAGATATGGGTATGTGTCCTATGCCAGCTCAAGATATCAGTTCTAACACAGGTGCAGAAAATCTGTCCAGCATCGAAGGTTTTAGGTTTCGTTCAGCCAGACATGAAGTTTAATAAAGGATAAGAAATAGATATCCAATACAGTCAGCAGCACGAGAAAGTTAGAAAGGAATGACTCTTGAAGCACACCACACTCTGACACACTTTTCTGTTTTGGTGCTTGATAGCTTGTTGTGAGAGCTTGACTAATTTACTGCAAGACTAAACCGAATTAGTTTCATACTTCAAGATTAATCTGCCCTTACACGTTGGAATCAACGGGTATTGCAGGCAATTTGGCTCTCAACAGGCCCGCTTTTCAGTCCAGTACCTATGCAGATTGGCCATCTTTAGCACTGAATGCTGTGGATGGCTTCTCTGGCGATGGGAACTTCTTTACGGCTTCATGCACCCACACTCTTAGCGGTTCACCACAATGGTGGAAAGTGGACCTGTTGACCTCCACGGTGGTGGGCTCGGTGATGCTGTACGGCCGGACGGACTGCTGCCAAGACCGGATGAACGGAGTGACGGTGTGGGTGGGCGATGGCAACTCCACCTTCAATGGGGACGGGAATCAGGAGTGTGACCCCGGCAATGTCTTCGCATATTCAGACACAAGCAGCGGCTTTCCCTTTGTTAAGAAGTGCGCTTCTCTGCGCGGACAATTCGTTTGGGTGTACCCCAGTAATTTTAATCCTGTCACTTTATGTGAAGTGAAGGTCTTTGGAGGCTCTAGAGGTACGTCTTCCGCTCTTAATTTATACCCAAACCAATATCCAAACCATCCAAAATAATAACATGCATTACATATATTCTTCTGTCCGCACCTCCTTTTGCAGGAGAATGCGAGCTAACAGAACCATCGTTCCTTATAAAAGTGATATTCTGTTTTGTATTTGTGCTGTAAAGATTGCCGGTTATATGGGCTACATGGTTAACTGATATGACGATTCTTTTTTCTTCTCTTTGTGCATGAATCCACATTGCAGAAAACTTGGCTCTGAACAAGCCTGCCTCGCAGGTAGACGATCCAATTCACGCTCCTGCACTGAGGGCTGTGGACGGCTCCGATGGTGGTGGTGACTTTAATAGCGGTACATGCACCCGCACGAACAATAGCCCGTCCAGTTGGTGGAGAGTGGATCTGCTTGCGACCGTGAGGGTGGACTCAGTCGAGTTGTGGAACCGCTTAGACTGTTGTTCAGATCGCCTGAACGGAGTGATGGTGTGGATCGGCAGCAATGACGCCACATGGAACGCCGACGGAAATGAGGAGTGTGACCCCAGTAACGTCTTTCAATACTCAGACACAAGCAGCGGCTTTCCCTTTGTCAAGCAGTGCTTCCTGTTAGTTGGACGATTCGTTTGGGTGGTCATCAACAGCGGCCAGCCCCTCACATTATGCGAAGTGAAGGTTTTTGGATCGATTTTAGGAGCGTTGGAAGGTACATATGGCATCCTCATAATCACTTTTGAGAACCAAAATAGGTGAAGAAAAGCTAGTCCAACCATCAATGGATTAGCACTGGTAGATAGCAGAGCTGATTACACGAAGGTGAATAAAGAACAAGCCATAAGCTACAGTCAATAAAAAACTTTATGAAAAGACTCGCTCGTGCAGTATATCACACTCCGACACACTTTTTCTGTTTTGGTGCTTGATAGCTTGTTGTGAGAGCTTGACTTTTTTCCTGGAAGACAAACGAATTGGTTTCATACTTGAAGATTAATCTGCCTTTACACGTTGGAATCAACGGGTTTTGCAGGCAATTTGGCTCTAAACAGGCCCGCTTTTCAGTCCAGTACCTATGCAGATTGGCCATCTTTAGCACTGAATGCTGTGGATGGCTTCTCTGGCGATGGGAACTTCTTTACGGCTTCATGCACCCACACTCTTAGCGGTTCACCACAATGGTGGAAAGTGGACCTGTTGACCTCCACGGTGGTGGGCTCGGTGATGCTGTACGGCCGGACGGACTGCTGCCAAGACCGGATGAACGGAGTGACGGTGTGGGTGGGCGATGGCAACTCCACCTTCAATGGGGACGGGAATCAGGAGTGTGACCCCGGCAATGTCTTCGCATATTCAGACACAAGCAGCGGCTTTCCCTTTGTTAAGAAGTGCGCTTCTCTGCGCGGACAATTCGTTTGGGTGTACCCCAGTAATTTTAATCCTGTCACTTTATGTGAAGTGAAGGTTTTTAGGAGCTCTGAAGGTAGGCCTTGAACTCTCCCTAAGTAGTCCTCTCTTACTTCAACCCAATCTTGTTTGTAACAGTGATGGTAGAAACAATGCTTCACCGCCTCTCCCTGGCATAGGGAATGTTTGTCACAAGGGAAGTATAACGTGAACTTGAACTAGTGGCGGAGAGTGGTTTAACTGAAAATTCTGATATGAGTATGTGCGTCTGCTCCTTCACTGTGTTCGGCTGTGCAGGAACATGTGTAGGAGGTCCAGCAGAAACGTACGAATATGTTCCAAATAAAGTTGCTAATTTGAATGACATTGGCAGCGCTTTAGTTTCTTCTGCGGGAGACTGCAAACAGCTTTGCACAAGCTTCTGCCAATGCGTCGGTTTTTCAATAACTCAAGGAATCGGTTATGGAGACGGAAGCCAGTTCCAATGCTGGCTGAAATATGCAATAGACTCTCCCACAGATAGTAGCTCTGTTCACACATACATACGCCGAAGTAAGTCACCATACCTTGGTTTGAGTCCTTGGCTTTGCTCGAGTAGTTAGTGGTTGAAATTGTTGAGTGCTCTGACCACGACTGACTCTTTGCCTTCACCAGAAGAATCATAATTAATGTCCTTGATCTTATTTTACAGTACAAGAAAGTGGTAAGGCTCATATTTCGTACGTATGTCCAACTCAGGGTAATACACTATTCAAAGGAAGTTATTCTTGCGAGAGTTGTTGTCAATAGTCTAGCTGTGTGTATGCTTCAGAAATTGGCGAATTTTATGATCTTTTTGTTTTCGTAAAACCTTGCAGCGTACTCTTTCCCTCCTCCAAGACCGCCATCAAGTCCACCTCCTCCTCCTCCTTCTCCTCCTCCTCCTCGAAAACAGCCTCCACCTCGGTCTCGTCCGCCCCCTCCAAGGCCGCCTCCCTCTCCGCCTCCTCCGCGATCGCCGCCACCTCGACCTCCCCCAAGGCCGCCACCGCCGCCGCCGCCGCCACTTTCTCCGGAAGGTAATGGAAAGTTATAACTATTGTTGCGTTCCTCTGTTCTTTTAATCTCTATCTTTTGTTTGGTTGCACAGACATTCGTCATCGTTGAACTAGTACTACCTTTGAGGAAAATCATTCCTCCTATATGAGAAAGGTTTGCTGGCTGCGAGCTCGAAGCATCACGGGGATAGCAACCATACAAAGTGCGGTGTTCAATAGTAAGAGGGAAGAGAGCACAGTCACTCATCGTTCTCGTAGAGATCTGGTGCTTGAGCCTGCTCTCCCGATGCCTATTGAGCTTACTGTGTGGCTTCAAGCTAGTCTAAGAATTTCTCAATGGCTGTCTCTTCTGGCAATTGGTACAGTCGTTGCTCTTTTGGAGTTCAAGAGGGCGATTGCAAACGACGTCCTTCGTAACTGGAAGCTGCAGAGCTCTGTATGCGACTGGGAAGGTGTAGGATGCACCACAACTTTGCCGAAAAGAGTCAACAAACTGTGAGAAATCCTTCCTTGTCAACTCTTCATTCTTCAAATGTGATTTTTAGGGATGGAGGCAATGCTTATTTTGGTTATTTAAGAAATAGAAGTACAAACGTGGATTGCCTGTCGCTAAACAAAACGAACTTTGATCCAAAAAAGGAAAATATTGACTCAGAATTATTCAAGTTTTGTCCTTTGCTGTAAAAATCGTGGTGACTTATCAGAGAAGGAAAATCCTACTTAGTTGAAGAGTCTCCTTGGTAATGAGTCTGTGTGGAGGTCATGAAGGGAACAAGAGAGAGACAAACAGAAAAGGCTCTGCGCTTTCAAGACCAAAAAAAAAAAAACAGGAATACACCTAAGATCTAACGCCTGACGAAGAGTATCAGCTATTATGTCTGAAGTGAAGAAACTCTTATTGAGAGAAACAGAACTTTCCAAGACAACCATCTGAAGCGCGCGTGTCGGTTTTGACAGCTTGTTGCCCGGAGGTAATCTGGTCAGTCCGCTGAACGGCACGATCTCCCCCTCCATCGGCAGCCTTGCAGCTTTGGAAGAATTGTGAGCACCTCTTCCCCCTGTCGATCTTCGATAGCCAACTTTGGCATAGGGAAGCGAATAATTTCGTGCATGCCTGCAAAATGTGTACTGTGACCTAAACCTGTCGTATGAAAAGTACTCTACGAAGTTTTTTTTCCATATTTGTACCTTCTAGCTACGAAAATGCCACTACCTTATGCTCAGATGCACATTGTGTGCAATGTCGCAGGGATTTGTCGAACAACAAACTCAGCGGCGTCATTCCGGACACACTTGGCCAACTTCAGAATTTGAAAAAATTGTGTGTGATATTCACCTTTGGCCATTGTTTTGTAATGGAAAAAGTGTGATATGGTCTGCGACAAAGGACGAATTGGACGTCTGCCTACCATTGAGCCTATTTTGTGTTCATTTCTCAAAATCCGCCGCTTTGATCCTGTGCTTGCTTTGCCAGGATTATTTTTTATGTGACTCATTTGTTTACTACGGGTGCCTTTCGCTATGGCAGGACTTTGTCAAATAATGATTTGACGGGCGTTATTCCCTCTTCCTTCAGCAACCTCACCTCTCTGACTGAGATGTAAGTGCCGAGTTGACTGCCCGACCAAGATGAGTGCCCACGTTTCTGCTATGTGTGTTAAGAAAAGCTTGCAACCTCCAACTGTTTGATCGAGTGGAATTTCAATCCTGCGGATAGGATATGAGTCAGTGCTTCAAAGGAGTATCAACCCTATCCACTGAAACGGATCGGATTGACATTGACTTGTGGCTGCTTTCGTGCAGATCATTGTCAATAAATCGGCTTACTGGGGGGATTCCCACTTCCTTCGAAAATCTAAAGTCTCTTTCTATACTGTGAGTGTCATTCTGGTCTTCACTAATTTACTCTGCTGTTTCAGAAAATACTGTTATTTTTGTCATCATGTAATAAAAAGACATAGTTCATCAGCTGTGCGGCAACTAACTGGATGCAGATAGCTTAACACAAGTGATCGCAATTGACCAAACGACCAAGCATTCTCGTCGGTCAGTTCTATGACGGAATGAACAGAGAACTGGAGACTCTAATGAGAGAGGCTTGACGATGAGAGGCATGAGAGGTTTTGGATTCAATCATTTCTTACTCACGTAAGAGTTTTGTGTGCATGGTAGCTCAAAGTTTTCGAAAACTAGGAGTTGATTGATGAAGCATTTAGTCGAGGTTTCCTAAACATATGGGGCGCACCATGTCTTTGGAAGGCTCAGGTGACTGATTGTTCGTATTTTGACTCTTAAGTAGAACATGGTGGGTCCACAGAAACTTCGGAAGCAATCAGCTGAGCGGCCCAATCCCTGCTTCAATTGGCACACTGAGGGGCCTCAAAGAACTGTGAGTCGTTCTGCTTGAATCTGTGTCATTATCGCAATAATCTTATCCACGGCTAGAAAGGGATTCTGTGCATTTACACGAAAATGAGGAAACCTCGAATACTTGTCACCTTTCTTGTCTTGATGTCGGTGCACAAAGTTTCGCTGCAATTTGCAATGGCCAAATTTGTATCCTTATTTTTCTGTTGTGTCTTCTCCGCGGCTGATGTGGCAGGCGCTTGTCAAATAATCTATTGACTGGAACCATTCCAACAACTTTTGGAGGGCTCTTATCCATTCGGAGCCTGTGAGTTAGCTAAACAATAAATTCATTGATCTGAATGACAGTCGAGATAGATGAAGACTAGAAGCCCATGATGACGAGGTACAATGAAAATTTAGAATGTAGGATTGTTGCACTTGGCATTTTCCTTTTCAGCATTAACTGGGGTCCTCTCACTGTCACAATACAATCACTAGAATTGAATACGGGCAACAAGACTTCAGGAAGTCTGTACACTATTGGGATTTGAACAAACTGTTTATGTTAATTTTCCTGCAGGTCGTTAGCACAGAATCTTCTCATCGGCCCAATCGTGTTTGACTTCGGACTACTCGAAGACGTGTCCTTGAGCTTCGACAACAATTACTTTTCGGGTGAACTTTCGATTACTGTGAATGGCAAGACACAGAACTGCGCTGGAATTGACAACAACTGTTTTGCTGATTTAGATGCGAACTGCACCGATCAAATACAAAGAGGTGACGATTCCTGCAACAACTTCTGCAATGCAAGACAGCCGCAGGGCGCGTGTGGTGGGAACGGGTACTGCTCTTATAATGGAAGCCAGCCGACCTGCACTTGCGATATTGGGTACAACATCGCCTCAGATACGAAGAGTTGTGTTTTTGGTGAGATCTCGACTATGACGTCGATTTCGGTGTGGGCTATATTGAGATTCACATTCTTCTCGCTTGTAGCCCAGTAGAGGGTAAATGTTTGAGGATTTTCCAAAATGAGCATCTAAGATGTCCCTTTTGCAAAGAAGGTATGCGATGCAGCTTCATTCCACATTTCTAAGCAATCTGGGGAAGGCCGCGCGCACCCAAATGTAGGTAAATAAAAGGATAATTGATAGCTTTGCATCCATAAATCTATTCTGCTTGTGCATTTCGCGGTTGGGTTATCTTCTTATTTACTGTTGGAGGAACCCATAATACACAGCAGAAATCCTTTCTGAAATTGTTGCATTGCTCCTGTCGATCTTTAGGGGGACGAGGGTTCGGCTTAAACACGAGCCTCCCCATCACACCATATGCAAAACTGAACCGCTATTTTCGATATGCGACAACGGGATACTTGAGAAGGAGGAGCGGCAAGGCGTCGTGGCAGGTCGCCATCGCCTGGAATTGGACGGAGGAAGGAGCCGTCCAAGGCGTCAAGGATCAAGGAAGCTGCAGTGAGTGCTCAGCTCCTGCTCCCGCATTGGACAGACCTAACTCATTATGGCTGTATTGCCATTCTACAAATATGAACCAGGAGGACATGTATCTCAAAATCATTCTACATTGCATGCACTTGGTCCTCAAAAACCTTGGCAGAACTTTTCTATAGAGATGTTTTACTTATCTTTAGTTAGGCAGAGACATCGGGTCAAACTGGTTTTCGCCGTTTGAGGCATTTTAGAGAAGGGTGCTGACTTAGGACATGGAGAACTCAAATGCATGTCAGGATTCATGTGGCTGTTTTCTTGCAGGCTCTTGTTGGGTATTTTCTTCTATATCTGCCATTGAAAGCGCAATTTTCATCGTTAACGGTGGAAACCCTCCGCCCCCGCAGTTGGCAGAGCAGCAGCTCCTGAGCTGCTCCCCCGCCGGCAAGACCTGCGCGTCCGGGGGTTGGCCCCAGGAGGCGCTTGACTATGCCGCCAACAACGCCCTCACTTTAGCATCGAATTTCACGGGGCAAACGAGCTGTGGAAAGGTACAAAAAACGTCTGCTGAAATAAAAGCTGGCCAAGGAGATAGGAGAAAGAGTGACCTGCACAGCAGCAAGCTACCTTTGTAGCAATTTCTGCTCATCCTTCTTTGACAACCAGTCTGCGAAAAGGAAAAGAAGAGCACAAACTGACGATGCTTGGATTCCTTGAGTTTTCTCTCTCCTTCATGGCAGGACATTGTGCACAATTAGGAAAAACGTCTTCATAAAGATTTATTTGACCTATTATGGGTGTGTAACTTGCAGGGTGATAACAGGTTTAAAATTACATCGTTTGAGCAAGTGGCCTTCAACGGCTGGCTGGGCTTACTGCTCATTCTGCAGCAGCAACCGGCCATTGTGAATATTGAAGCGAGCAGTTCCAACTTCATCAACTACAACGGAGTAATGACAATATAAAGCTCTTCTGTCCCTGCTGGAAACTCATCGATTCTTTATTTCATTTTGATCCTCTGCATATAGGAAACGACCTTGCTTCTATTTTCCCAAGACGCTCACGTGATTGACTCTTTATTGTTGGCATCAGAGACGTCACCTACTAACTTCTTTTCCGATATTCATCTGGCACCACTCATTTTTATAGCAAAATCCGTTGCGTTGCAGGGGGTGTTTGACGATGAAGACTGTTTTTCTAACGGAGTGGATCACAGCGTGATGGTGGTCGGATACGACTTGAGTGCGGATCCACCATTTTGGATCATCCGCAACTCGTGGGGGCGCAACTGGGGCGAGCAGGGCTACATGCGCCTCAAAATATCCTCCGGTTTGGGGACATGCGGGATCAACAGCCTTCCGGCACTCATGCCTGTAGTGAAGGCTGCAGGTGAGAGGGAGTTGTCGTTTTCATTCACGATCTTCAACTTTCATCACCGTGGCAGTTGACGTTGTAGCTTTCTAGCCTGGCTCCAACTAACTAGCTTGCTTTTAGCTTAGCGTGAACCACGCTAATGAGCTGATGGTACACTCAACATGCTTGCAATGCGTAAGGCTAAGACTGCCCTTGTGATTGTCCCATCAATTCTAATCAACCATCAGATGAAATCACACAGCTAAACGGCCAGCTAGTCGAGAGGATGGCGATATTTCTCTAGCTCATTCGAATGAAAGCATGTACTCTATAAGTTTTTGGTGTTTCGCGACCATTACACCGCTCCCTTCCCAGATTCTGACAAGTAGTAATTATTGATCTTGATCGTACTCTCGTGTCTGGTGGATGCAGACAATGATCCATGCTTTATGAGAAACTATGCCAGTACAGTCCTTATGACCACAAATGGACCAGGTACAATGAACCCGTGCGGAAATGGTGTGTGTACTGTAAATGGTACTACGAACCAATGTCTCTGCTCGGCGGGATTCGTGGCAGTGATCAACAGCGACAACTCGCAAACATGTGCACCACGTGGGTGGTCAATTCCATTAAGTAGATGTTCATGTCCGTTCATGGTTGTTCAATGAACTAACCTTCGAATTTCTTTTTAATCAAATGGTATACCACTCCGTACATCTCTGACCAACGCGTATGCATGTAACTAACAAGACCAATAACGTATAGTGTAAAAGCTTTTTCACCTCTGATTTCCATCCTATTTCCAATGCAAGCTCTAATCAAACGATCAGGAAAGCGCTTAATTGTTGCTACATGCGATTTGAAGTACTAGTAAACAACCGTATGAGTGTCTCCTGTGGAGCAGTCTCCCCCTGCACCTTCGCTGCAAGCAACCCCTGCGGCGTGGGGACGTGTCTCAATGCGGTGGCGACACCTGGCGCGTACGCCTGCGCCTGCCCGCTGGGATATGCCGCCGACTCGCCGGATGGCATCCTCACATGCGTGCCAGGTCAGATCTGCGTTCTTTCTAAAACTGATAAAAATTCTTAAGCAAGGTCATTATTTCAATTTCAGATAAAGGGAGCGTTACAGCGATGTGATCGAACGAAAATTCCTTCTTGACTTGAAGAACATGGAAATGACCCGAATTATGACGACACTACTACCTAAACAATCACACGAATGTACTATCACTTTTTGCCTCTCCTTTTTTCTAGGAAAGGAACTAATCGTTTCTGAGGCCATTCTAAACTGAAAGCTCTGATTGGTTTTGGTGTCGCCTTCAGCCGCAATAGCTACAGGATTGCAGTCCTTTACTGTACCAGCCGGCGCCAACATGAGTTGCTACGACATATTTATCTTGTATGGCATCAAGAACGACGTTTTCTCATCCCAAAATAAGGTCAGTGAGAGAGCGCACATCCTCTCACAACAACTTATCGTCTCACTTTCCTTGGATCTACATCTAGTAAAAGCCACGGGTCGGTGTTTCTAGCCTCTTTCTTCGTCTAATACGCTCGTATTGTGCTCATATTTGGTTCGATATTTCACAATCTCTTGTGCGTTTTTCAGATGCTGAACTGCCAATTGCCCTTGCCGGGAGGTACGGTGGTGAATGTCACCAATTACGGAAACTGCTCTGTGGTGTACGCTGTCAATGAGGTCAGCCTCCGTACTGTCTCCCGCACTTTTTCTCGTTAAGATCTCTTCTTGATTTTTTCCCTCCAACTTCAATGTTTCACTCATGATCGAAGGTGCAGCTGACAGTTACCTTCTCAAATTTTGCTTCCTTCAGGGTGACACGTGTGAGGCAATTGCAGCATATTTCAACGTTACATCGATATATGGTCCAGGATCTCCCAATCCGGACTTAAGCTGCTCGCAGCTTCGACCTTTCCAGCAGGTACAGCCTCTGAACGTGGAAGGAGTTCAGCTCAATGTTTAACATGTTCAGTTCAGTGAATTCTACTTATAAGATAAGAGCCCTCATTTGCACAAAAGCGTGGAACATAGCTTAGCTTGTGTGCTCAAATAACTTCAAAATTTAACGTTATTTGCTTAATAGCACTGCTTCTTTGCACGCTGCATACCCAATGGCCAAAGATCCGTAATCTCGCATGCTACAATCCAAAAGTCACAAAAAAAGAACAGATTTATTTAAAGAATCTGATAAAATTCTGGGAGCAACGCGAAGTATACGTACCTACTAAATCTTTTCGTCTTTAATCGTTCGTAGTCCGAGGAGCAGTGTTACATCATGAAACGACGTTAATACTTGCAAAGTATGAATGTCGAATACTCTTGCAGGTCTGCATTCAGAGGGGAGCCCTTGTCTATCCGGGGCCATGCACGAAGACGTACGATGTGCAGCCCGAGGAGTCGTGCTTCTCCATCATAAAGAACAAACTCGATGGAGACATCAAAAAGTTCTACACGCTCAATCCTGGGGTGTACTGCGGCAAGCTGCTGCTCTCCACGAGCGGCAGCGCTTCAATTGGGCAGCATGTAAGAAATGGACAAAGAAAGCGCAGAAAATTATCGCAAGGTCATGCACGTGTCAAACTCGTTACAAATATAGTTTGAATTTCTTTTTGAGTTGGTTTTAAATCATTTGTTCGACTTGGTCGGAGTGAATGAAGATGTGGTTAGCTTATGTGGTTGAATTGGGTAAGTGGCGGTCTCGCCAATTGACGAAGTAACTCATTTTTTTTTGTTCTAACGTCAGAACTATGTCCGGCCTGCATCCTGCAGGTGTGTCTGAAAGCTGCGAATCTTGGCGCCAGTGCGGACTGCAGTGGCAACACGTACACATTGAAGGCAGGAGATAAATGCGCCAATCGTAAAACGTGCTTCAACAAGAAGGAGAGTTTTAAAAAACTCAATGGCTTCCCATGCACAAAGACAGCCTTGAAAAAAATGAAGGCTATTTGTGTTCCTAAGATTAGCGCATGCACTTAAACACGATGCTGCATTAGGAACTCTCGTGTTTGGGTAGCACCTACGGAAAGATAACAAGAGGGTGCTTTATGACTGCTGGGGTATCAAACTCCTCATTTTTATGAAGGCATCGTGCTCGGCCGGTTCATGACTTTTTGGTTGAAGACGACTGAACTGCTTATTGCATTCGTAACGTGCACTCGCTGCCCGGGGATGCACCTCTCTGCCTTCTCCTGCCTCTGCGCCTCTTTTTGATCAACGAGAGGGTGTTTTGTGACTTCTGGGTAAACTTGGGGTTCTCAACCCGGCGTTCAAAAGTGCTCGTGTTCATGGAGGCATCTTGCTCGGCCAGTCCCGTGCCTTCTTGGTTGAAGGCGATTGAACTACGCCTTCTATTTGTAGTGTACAATAGGGGTACAGTCTAATCACGTTATAGTGACTGTGTCGGTCCCCACATGTTTGTGTCACTATATCGGTAATGACCCGTTTGTCATTTCACATTTATAGTAACAATGATGTTTGATTGAACTCACGATGGCAAGGCCATCAAATGTACATGGAGAAAATCGACATAAAGAACCAAAAGAGGCGGTCACAACGGACATAAGGACAGAAAGAAAGCCTTGAAACGGAAATCAACTTCTAGGCGCAACAACACGGCACTAGAAGCAGCCGCGAAGGTCGCCAATGTGGGGCGCAGTACGCGCCCCACATAGTAACAATGTTATTAGATATGTTTTTGCGGTATATCCGTACGCCTTTGATACCGTACATTGTACTTTTTGGGCAGTCGTCACGTGGGTAGGTGTGTACGAACCCTAGTGAACATGTGTACGGACAAGTTGATATGTACGGTCAAGTCGATATCTGACGGTATTAGTCGATAATGTGTACGGTCGTAATATATTTGTAACGCATATTCCAATACGTGGGTGGATAATATCGACACTGTGAACATATAGTATCAATTAGGGCTTTTCAGCGTCGTTATATCCGTAATGGCGTCACTACTGGCGCAGGATCTGCAGTGGTGCAATTCCGTTCCCGGAAAAAAAGTCAGTATATCCATGCTGTTCTCATAAACAGTGTCACTATAACGTGATTAGACTGTATTGGCTATCGTAGTACACTTTACGGTCCTTAGCTTTTGTTGGCGGTCCTTGGCAGATTCGGTCACAGTCTGAACAGAGCGCTAGAGTGCTGTTCTTAGTGAGAAGACGACAGGTTTAAATAGGACACGTGGAGGGGGGCGATAGGCCGCGCCACCAGTGGAGTCCACTTAGTACGATAAGTGATGTGTAGACACGTAGCGTGCGACGATTGGTCGCGCGTCTGCGAGCTAGCTTAGTACGGATTATTGGAGGCGCGAAGGGGCGCGGAAGGTTCGGAGCGACGGAGGAGGTTTTTGTCCTGGCGACATGGAGGTGGCACGCGGTGGCACGCGGTGGAACGTGGAGTTGCTTCAATGGCTAGTACATAGTGTTGTAAATTAAGGCCCGGTCCGTCTCACTCACTTCACTCACTGCCATGTTTGCAATCTGAATCAAGGAAAGCTCTCAAGTGCACACACTGAAAGATAACTGAAATCAAACGAGCAAAAAACACCGTAAGGAAATGTAAGGAGAAAGCACCCGGCCTCAAAACTCCTTAATAAAGTAAAGGAAGTTACAAGCACAAGTTTCAGCCCTCAGGCTTCTACTTCAGCTCTGACTAACTCCCGAC